>CM014734.1:28341494-28609073 GCA_004329165.1 Spatholobus suberectus
TTGATCTCACTGAGCGAGACTTATACTCACTGACCGAGAACCTTCGAAGAGAGATTGTGCTCTGTATGAAAGGTACTGTTGAGCAAGCATATGGATCGCCGAGCGAGTGTGTAATTTTGTTTTGTTGTGTGGGGGTTTTTTTTTTTAAAAGTATGTGTTGTTTGGACATTGTCTTACCTGTGTGACCATGCAAGAAGCCGTTTTGGGCGTGCATGGGGTTGATTTATGGTTGATGGTGATTGTTGACCACATGTGGTGCTGAGTAAGCCACGTGGTGATATGTTGATACATATATACATGATATGATGACTGTTGTGGTTGAATTGATGGTTGTGTTGATATTTGCTACATATATATACATGTATATATATATATATATGATGATTATTGTGGTTAAGTTGATGGTTGTGTTGATATGTTGCTACATATATATATGATATGATGATTGTTTGGTAGAGTTATTATTGTGGGGATACATGCATTGACATGCATATGTTGTTGGTTGAGGTTGTGTGGGCCTCAAGCTGTGTACGGGTAGGCATGGAAGTTGGGGGTGAACAGAATTGCGGCTCAGCCGAGCCTCCAACCTAGTGCCTGGATAAGAAGTAGGGTCTGAAAGCTAGGCCTAGGGGATAAGTGGATGGGTAATCCTACAGTGGGGCCAAGGCAGTGCAGGCCTTGTGTTGCGGTATATCACCACCCACATACACTTATTGACAACCATAAGCTTATTCAACTGATCAGAGTTTTGGCAATCCCTGAATGGTGTTACATGGCCATGGTAGGGGATAAGACCTGGCTAATCACCCGAAATGTAGAAATCTCTTGAGAGTCGTGTCCTTCATGCATTGACACTTTGGAGTTGAAAGTATGATGTATGGTGCTGTAATATATGTCAACTCATGCTTTGATATATTGGATCCTAAATCAGTATGTTGATTATTTAATGATATGGATTGTATATATTGGATCCCAAATCAGTATGTTGTTAATTTGATGATGTGGAATGAATATTATATGCTTGCTTTTGTTTCGTAAGCTTACCTTTGCCTTCTTGTTTGTTTTGATATGGTTGCCTTGTTGTCGGTTGTTGTCGTGTGTTGTTGTGACTGTGATGATCATGTCGTTGACGTGGGAGCAAAGGGTGGAGCTTTAATAGATCCAGCTTCCCACGGTTGATGCTTAAAGCTCTTAGTGGAGATGGTAGAAGACCGGTTATGGGTAGAGTTTTTTTTAGCTCTTTTGATTCTTTTCTTATGTGGTTGATGTATATGTCGTAAAGTTGACTAGCTGTAGGGAAATTTCTTTTATATCCCTTTTCCCTCGATATTGTATAACTTGGCTTGTATATTATATTGTTTCATATCTTATATATATATGGTTAAGATTATAATAACAAGTGTATTATTATTTTTTTAAACATCTTAAGAAGTATGATGTAGTAAGTGGTACTATAGCGACAGAAGGTCGTTACACCTCCCTTTTTTGTTATATGTATTTATTGATGAGTACACTTTAGCTAACATACACCTTACCTTTTTGAGATACAATTGATCTTTTGATATATAGGTTGTAATTGCTAATTAGTATGATGTTGATATTCTGATATATTTTCAATGTTGCTAATCAGTAATTGTTAATTAGTATGATGTTGCTACATGACTTTCAGTAGTTGCCATTTGTCTAGATAATTATTTTCAAGAGATGAATGTCGTTGTCAATTAGTTTTATGAAATGCAAAAAATTTACTCATATTTTCATAAATGAATTAACGGACGTTCTACTTAATACTAATTAATATGTGATTTATTATAAAATGTCAGTAGCGACAATGGGTCATTACAATTGCCATCCCCTCCCTTACTGACCCTTTTATAAAATAATAATAATAATAATATAATAATAATAAATAAATTAAAAAATAAAAATAATATTAATAATAAAAATATATAATAATAATAATAATAATAATAGTTAAAATAAAAATAATCTCAAAAAATTAACTTTCTTTTTATTTCTCTTCAACTAAATAACCTTAACTTTCACTTTATTCTCATCTATTTCTCTTCTCTCTCTTCCCTTCCTTTTTCTCTATTTCTTTTTTCTCTACCAAACACGTCCTAAGACTTTACTAGACTAACATAATGTCAGTAAATTAAAATTTAAATTATTGAATAGATCCTTGAATTTTTAGACAATTTTTAATTAGATTTCCATAATTTTTTTAATTGAGTCATTAATCTTTTAAATTTTTTTAATTTAATTCTTGAGACAAATGAAAATAAAATGAAAATTAATCCCAATGATCCAATTAAAAATTAAAAATTTAATTACAAATTTTTATAATATAAAAACTTAATTAAAAATTATCTAACAATTTAACAACTTAATCATCTATTATCTCTAAAATTAAAGAAGAGAGACAGTGACTCAAGTCTGACATTACAGCATTAGAGGAAAGGGAAATGAAATGAGAGGAGATACCAAGTTGACACGTGGAGGGAATACTGTGTGCGTCGGGGGAAGGCGTGGCCGTGGGGCCCATGAGACGTGACATGAATGATGATAGGTTGCCTGGACCTGTCCCATTAATTTTGTCGAGAATATAGTAAATCTTATAGAATTCATACATCAACAAATGGTGCTATTAACTTGAGGGCCCACCCACTGATATCTAATCATCTACAGTTAAACTGTGCTATCCAAATGCCAGAACATGTTCAATTCAGTGCTGTGTTGCTGTGTAACTTGCGTTTTGTAGCATAAGACGGTGAGGGTAGAAGGTAATGGTACATTATTCTGAACTCAAAGCATATAATAAAGTTGAGTAAAAATTTACAATAATACCATAAAAATATACTAGCACTAAAACCAAGCGTTAATTTTTCTAATAATATGATTCGATTCATATTGGGTAAACGAATCTCTACCAACTAACTTTAATTTGATTAAGGCAAAAATGAAAATATAGATTAAACTAACTAACAAGATGAGAATGAATTCTCTCATGTATATGGTAGGTTATATTAAAATTTTATATTTATTTTTAAAATATTAAATAGGTGAAACGTATTTAATGACCATAAAAAATTAGATAAACACAAATTTTTATCATATTGAAATTTAACTCGAAAAGATATAATCCTAAAACGATGTATTAATCTTCACAAAAATTAAGTAGTTTCTTAGTCTTTTGCAATTTTTTTCATGTTACTTTCTTTATTTCATTTTAATAGACGTTTTAGCAATGGACAATTTAGGAATTTTATTTTATTTCAATTTGATTATCATTTTACAATTTTAAAATTATTAAATGTTTTTTTTATAATCTTATACTTAATAATTAATGTGTGATTTTTAATAATAAAACAGAAATTAATTAATTTGAGATATAAGAGATAAAATAAAATTAAAACCTATTAATAGTTTTCATAAAAGTTACAATATTAAGTATATTTTTTAATGTTTATACCATGGTCTTCAAGAATAAATAAAATTTGAATAAAAATGGATAAATAAAACTAAGAGTAATATCTTTTGAACACTCTAACAATACAAACACTCAATTAATATTTATTATTTTTAATTTCTCTTTTTTATTTTATCATATTGCCCATTATATTTATTACTTTTTTTTTAATATTTCTTTCTCTCTTCGAATGTCAGAGAGCATTTTCCTAAAACAAAATATAGAAAGTACGTACAATTTTTTACGGGGAAAAAAAAAATCTTCAACTTCATCATGTCCCTCACAAATCTGTGTATTGCTAGGGTGCTAGCTAGAGACAAAGGAGTTTTGAATTGAAAGCGATTCTGCAATGACGGTTCATTCAGTTGAAGCTGAAAGCTAACAATGATATAATTTTCTAATTGATGTGGACCGTCCAATGGAATATGACTAACGGGGATTCCTCCAAACTAACAATCTAGTCCTTATTTATCTCCTTTTGCCACCTTATCTGCTTAGTCCTCTTTCTCAAGCTGTATTATGTTGACCCACATGTAAAGTGATAAAATGAATAAAAAAAGAAAGATATAGCATGACTTCTTTCCTAATCAAAATTAGAGAGATTAATTAATGTCGTCGCCATGAACTTTTTTTTTTTATGTAAAGTCGCCAATGAACTTGAGTAACATGCAAGCGACAACGGATAATGTCGTTTAGTATCCTCTAATTACAATGAAAATTTTCACTAGTTGGAGCACTGAATTTAAACTTAATAAACATTAGTAATGCAAATATACATACATACGTACATCTATCTATCTATCTATATATATATATATATATATATATATATATATATATATATTACCAAAACATACATATATTTTCAATTGAATGGAAATGTTTGAAAGAGTTTATAGAAAACTTATCTAAATTTATGAAAATAATTTAAACTCTCACAAATTTTTTAACGTATTTTAATAAGCTTCTTGGTATACCCTATTGGAATAAGTTCTTTTTAATTTATTCTATTAAATTCATGGTGAAATTTATAAAGTAAACTTTCATGTATAAGAATTTATTGAAAAATGTTTAATTAAATTATTTACTTAAAAATATCCTAAGACTATTTCATAAGTTTGCATCATGAAGTACTATTAGATTATGAGTCATTTTTAATCATGAATTAAAAAGGGTCTTCTTGTTTTGTAATGGTAAAATAAACGGACAGTAACATTTATAAATGTATTACATTGAACTAATTAATTAGATTGTGGCATGCACGTCCCTCATAATACAGTCTGTAGCATCAAAATAATTAGAAACTATAATCTTATTAGAAAAGATAGTTGCATTTATGATTTCAATCACCTATCGTACTCATACATGATTTGAAATAAAATTAAGGCTTAATTGAATTTTTTTTTCTCAAAATTCACAATTTCACAAATTTTGCCTTCCCAAATTTTTTTCATGAATTTTACTTTTCTATTTACAAATATCGCAAATTTTGCCTCCACATAAAAATTGTGACAATTTAAAAGAAAACTACCACAATATTATCTTAATTGTGGCATTTTTTTTTCTATGTGGAGACAAAATTTGCGATATCTCATAAATTGAGAGGCAAAATTTACAAAAAAAAAAAAAAAAAATCTTCAGAGGCAAAATTCATGAGATTGTAAAACTTTGAGAATGAAAAGTGCAATTAAGCCTAAAATTATTTATAACAGCGCCAATACAGTTGCTTATATTGGTTCTTAAAGTTAGGTAACTTGAAAATAGTATTGAAGCAAATGATAAGAAGTTGCTTATATAAGCATTTACAACTAAAGTTGCTTAACTATTAAAAAACAATTTTTCAAGTGAAAATAGGGTGTTCTTGTGTGAATAGAGATATAACGGAATCCGCTAAAAATAGGTTAAGAAATCAAGTTGGATTCTACTATTAGACTGAAAATTAATGAATGTTCTTAAATCTTATGTAACAACAAAGGACCTACTAAAAAAGAGTTAAGAATCCAAATTGAAAATTTGCACTTGAGATGCTCTCAGAACCCAGTTGTTGAGCCTTCTCACTTAAATTGGAGAATGGTGCTTTAAAGCGATTTATGTTTTGAGTTAGTGTTGTTTCTCATTTTCTCTTCCATGGTCACTGTCATTGGGGTATACTAACTAATGATTACATCTTCAATCTTCATTTGTTAATTATAATCATTGCTTTGTTATTCTTGTCAGGAGCTTGCTATCTTATTCTTGTTAAGACCCTAAGTGCATCAATATTGAACATGTTGCATATGCAAAGCGATGCAAGGTTTGAAAACCGTTGTCAAAAGAGAAGGCAATGATTTTTTGTTATAAGCAATAGTTTTGACATGTAGCCATGACAAAAAATGTTGTAGTAATTTCAACTTCAAATTTGAAACCTAGAACCATTAAAATGCAAAAAATAATACACATATTTCTATATGATCCTAAAAACCTTTGAAAGACAGGCTCAAGTTAATGAGGTACTATCCACTTGTGCATAAATGGAAAAACATAATAAACAATATGATAAAATAAAGACTTATGATCTAAAACAAAAATAATTTAAGTTATATAATAGTAATCTTCACAAGGATATGGAATTATAGATTTGCAAAGATCATACATAGAAGATAATTTCATCATAAAAAGATCATATCCAACTATACAATGCAAATGTAAAACAAATATTTAAATCACAAGCAATCATCACATTTGTGCTTGTATATCCCATCCTATATTAAAAAATGTATCTACTTATTTTGTAGGAACATTATTATCAATATGAATTCCATATGTTACTCCTTGTGCAATCTTCAAAGTAAGGTCAATATCAATTATCATCCTTAATGTAAGAACATTAAAATGAATTAGCTACATCAATGGGTTTAATTATATGATTTTCCATCTTGTATAATTAAAACACAATGGAAATGATTGTGAATGGTCTCACAAAAATTTTGAAATCGTTCTTGAACATTTCTATATATTGTTCCTTGACTTTGTATAGGAATTTTTGTATCTAAAGATTCATGTTGGAAGGTGTGTGACAAGCTCATAGTTGTGGGGGTACTAGTCTCTAATTAGTTTGAACCTCCAAGAAACTGATCTTAGTTTGACACAAATCTTTGGGGAAGTGTCCAAAAGGTGGCTAAACATGGCATTTTGTTGAGTAGAGGAAAGGTCATGGCAAAGAGGTGGGCACACCTACATAAACTTCGACACTCACATTAGTAGAGATTTAAGGTGGAAGCAAGATATATTAGAAGTAGTCTAACTTACCTTTCTAGTAGGGTATTGTAATACCTTGGTTTTTACTGTTTTATTAAATAACTTGATTGCATCATTAAATAAGTGAAAATGATGAGAAAATCACAAAACTTTATTAATTGAACTTGTTATGATTTTCTAAATAAATTTCAACTACTAATTTTATCAAAACTTGAACTGTGTTGTAAAACAAATAATGTAAGATTATATTGACTTCTATGAGCAGATGGACCTTCTTGTAGAAATTAATGTGATTAATGATAATTAATCTTGATTAACCCATTGTGAAGTTTTGAAATGATTCTGACACTTTAAAATAAAATATTGTTATTTACTCTATGTTGATGCACACATTATGAAAGCAACTCTAAAGCAAAGATATAATCAATACTGACCAAACACCCAAAAAATTACCATTAATCCTAAATTTTTCTAAGTTATCCAATAAGGTAATTAAACACATTAATCCTTGTTAGAAAATGATAATATACCAAAATAGCATGGTATTTTCTTACACCTTGGGCAATACCTTTTCCTTAAGCCAAAATTGTAACAAGATTTCAACAGCACATTGTACCTCTTCTCCACGTAAGGTTTAGTCATCAAGAGTCAAAAAGGAAGAAAAATCAATTTTATTTATTTATTTGATCCATTATATTCAAAATAAGATTAAAATAAGTTTCCTACTTCTAATGACCTTTACTTGTTCTCCAAGCCCATTTTCTACTTCAATCTTCTCTCACTTGGAACCAAAATTCTCTCATTCTCTCTTTTTCTCCTATAGTAGTTGAACCACAAAAGCCTCCCAAGCATCCATTTTTTTCTTAGTTTTAATCCATAGCAAGTGAAATCCTAGAGTTAGTTGTTGATCTAAGGCATTGTCTTGCTAGTTTTTTTTTTTTTTTTTATTTCTGTCAAGGTTTCAAGCAAGAGGTAAGCTTCTTTCTTTCTTTTTATCTTCCTATTTGGTTTGTGTGGTATCCATCTCCTCCTCTCTATTTTGATATAAAAAATTTGGTACTTGGTTCCATATGATATGATTTTGAGATGTTTGGAAGCTGTTGGAGGATCTTAGAGTTTGGAGGCTAAAACAAGCATTTTCTAGGATTTTTCTTAAGGTAAGGGGAGATGAAGGCACAAGTACGTGGAGACTTTGTGAACTTATGTGTGTTGAGTTGATTTTGTGATTGGATGAATCCTATGTTAAGGGTTATGCCATTGTTTGGTTGTTCTTGTCATAAAGTGGTGATATTTGTTGAAAAGTTTGTTCCTTGGTTTATTTGAATCTCAAAATATATGAGTATGCTACTTTTTTGATATGTTTATGATGAAATAGTGTTTGTGATTGATTGAGTTGGAATATTGATGATGTATGACTTGAATGTGGCACGTATGTGTTGTTGATGTAAAAACTTATGACTTGAACACTTTATTTGTGTTTTATGGCAAAAGTATGATATCTTGAAATCCATGAACAGTTTAATGCTATTGTACAAAGAGTAATGGTGTTCATAAAATTTAATTGAAGCTGTTAAAAGTGATTAAACTCATTAATATAAATACTTAATGAAGATTATAGGAGATTAAGGCTTAAAACCTTCATGAAGATTTGATTTAAGTTTAAAACATAGGCATTTTAATTTTTGTAACCCTAATTTCAAAAAAATTAAATTCTTAAAAGTGATTAAAAGTTATTTTAATTAAAATACCAGGCTTTGGAAAAAAATCGAAAAAAAAAGAATTGAATTTGGACTAGGATAATGACTAAAAATGAAAAATTAAAATCTTAAGGGCATAATTATAATTTCAAAATTTTAACTTAAAATATAATATAAAATATTTAAAATTTAATTAAAACACTTTAATTAAACCTTAAGTTGTAGAAGATTAATTATTTGAGTCTAAGATGGTAGAAATACTAGAAAACTAGTAATTTATTAAACCTGAGAGGAAAATAGTAATTTTACTTCAAAAATAATTATGCATTCAGAAAATTCAACATTCCATAATAATGAATCAATTATTATTTTTTGTGAAAAAAATCATATTAAAATACTTAGTAATGCATTGGGAATACAAATTTGAAGTTAGAAATTATTTTTAATAAAAATAATAGTTTAATGGTTAAGAAAAAAATTAATTTTAGTAGATGTCAGACTTTTATAAAATATTGGAATTAATATACTAATAATTTTAGTTAGAAATTAATGGTGAGATTGGAGATGGAATCTTGATCAATTTCTATCATAATCCTTTTAACATACCCATATGATGCATAGCTAGAAAAATTCATCATATGGTAAAATACATGAGAAAAATGTTTAACGTGTGAAGAACTTTATTTACAAAGACTAATTAGATATTTCAATCAATGAACAATCAATTAATAAATTATAAATCAAGTAATAAAATGGTAAACTAAATAAATTTGACTACGCTAACTTAGAAAATTATTCTAGGTTTTCCACATAATGTACCCAAAACTTCTATAAGGCTCTAAAATTTGTTTAAAATATTCGAGTCATAAAAAAATTAAAGACATTAATAAGAGGTGAGTGAGGGACATACAAATAATGATAAGGATTTGAACCATAGTCTTATTGCTAGTGGTTGTGAACTATGTGACACTTATGAGTGATTAAGTGAAAGATTCAACATTTATTTTGTGTAATGTGGTATGAGACATATTATTTTATATAGTGAAAGATTTTATGAATTTAGTCTCAAAATTGTTATTCTTTTACATTGATGGAAAATTTCACATTAAAATTTGGTGTGTTTTTTGTTTAATTTTCTACTCCATTTATTGTTATTTTATTTTCGTCCGATAGGGGTTATTGCCTAGCCTACATTAGGTCAGGCCAAGTCAAACTTTTCTAATAAATAAACTAAGCCAAAGTTTTTATAAAAGTCTATTTGATTAAAAAGGTAAGATTTTAGGTCATTCAAAAGTCTTTTAGGCCTAACAAGCTGACCTATTTAAATAAATATAAATAATAATATTTTATTAGTATTATTATTATATTAAATTTTTATAATTATTAAAATTATATATTTATTTACTTTTTAAAATATTAAGCATGTTGATCTACATAAAGAGTTAAGCTTATAATTTTATTGAGGGATAAATTTATGCCTTATTTCAAGGTGTTATTGCAAAATAAATTTTTAAATAAGTTATCATAAATGTCATATTAGACCATGAAGATAAATTTATATCATATAAACAAGTTATACTTAACTTTTATATAGTTTAACCTACCTAACTTCACCCTTGTCTCATACCTTGAGTAGTAGTGATCTTAATTTTTATAGTTTATATTTTGTTTTATGTAGATTTTTTTGTCTCATTGGCCTATTAGTTGATTAACCTATTAGGTATATGTCATACCCTAATAAAAACTTGAAAATAAAATAGGTCTTTAAATAAGCTAATAGGTCAAGCTAGACTTTTAAAAAGGCTAAGTCAGGCCTAAGAAAAACTTATGACAGGTGTAACATTCTACTAACATCACATGAGACTAACTCAAGAATAATGCAGAAGATTTAATTTTAATAGAAGTTTTTTAATTTTTTTTAGGAATGTAATGGGTTTTATTCAATCAATAATGCAGTTTACATCAAAATTAAGCAATGAGGCAATCAAATGAGGGAAATCCTCAACCCAATACATCTTATTGAAAGTAAATGCTAAAGAAATAAGTTTGTCAGCCACCATATTGTAATTTCGATTGACAAAAGAGTTAATGTTTGTTGCCATTTCCTTCACATCTTGGATAATTCCCTAATGGTATGTTCTACCTTGCAATCTTTCATTGTGCCAATTTGAGAAAAGTTGTAAATAATTTGTTTCAAAAGCTACTCGTGTAAAGGACAATTGCAATGCTATCGTAATACCCTATCTTAGAGCCAAAGCTTCAAAAATTTGTGGGGAGAACCATTATGTTAGTCTTTTCATGGCCTAAGTTAGATCGTTCCCCTCATGGTCCCTAAAGATAATTCCAATTCCTATGCCAGTCTTGTCACAAACAAATGCATCTATATTAGCCTCAATTGTTCCCTGTTGTGGCCTTTCCAATCCTAATGCACAAATCCTTTGCTGATTATCTTATCTTTGAATACCTGTGGAATTAAGAGTCTGTGCTAATAATAACATTTGTTGTATGTAGGTATATATATATATATTTTGTCAAATAACCTTTTAGGGCTCATTTGGTGGCCAAGTTATCCTATCCTATTGTAATCCGTTGTTTGCTACGTCATTAGGATATGATAATGGTATCCTACCCCTTATCCTATTTGTTGCTCTAGTATATTTCTTATCCTAAGGGAATAGCTGGGTTAGGAAGCAACAAGATAAGAAAAGCTCTCTATATGTAGGGATCGAGTTACTCCAATACTCAATAACTCTTGATATATATTAAATTTCAACGAATCAACCGTTGAATTAAAAGATTATATTAAATAGATCAAGTCTAAGAATTTTTATAAAGTTTGAAAATTATTTGATACTTCATTTATTATATTCAAATTGACTTATAATATACTTTTTCATATTATAGGTAAATGTCAACTATAAAATTAACTAGTTATAAACTTCCAATTTATCTAAAATTTGGTGTGCATGATTATTGATATAATATCAAAATATCTAACGGTTGGATCGTTAAAATTTAATGGATATCAAAAGTTATCGAAGAGAGTAACTCTATCAAGAGTTACTCTTGGAGTAACTTGATCTCCCCCCCCCCCCCCCCCCCCCCCATTTATATAACAAAATATATATAATATATATTAATTTATATAATAATAATAATAATAATAATAATAATTTTGACATGTAAAATTAAAGTATATTAATTAAAATATTAAAAATTAAATAATTACTATTTAAATATTTTTTAAATAAATTTATTTGAACAATAATTATAATTTTAAAAATCTTATATAATTTTTTATAATTTTAAGAAAAGTAACTACATAAATAAAAGATAATATTGTATAGTTTAGTTAAAATTGTAATTTTTTTTTTTGTAAAAAACAAAAAATTAAATTAAAAGTTACTTTTAGAAAATTATATGTAATTTTATGAAAAAGTAATTTTGTCATTTAAACATAATTTATATTTTATCCTATTGTTATTTGGTTTGTTATTTGGTATACACCAAACATTAAATAAGATTATAGTTTATCCTGCTCTTATATCTTATTCTATCTTAACCTATTCTGACCAAGCCTTTATTGTGCTTATTACAAATTGCCCAAGCTATGTTATAAACATGGCTTAACATATCTTTATCTACTGCTAGAAAACAGGTTGATAGCCACTCCTTAAAATTCCTCATTGTTTGATCAATTCTTATAGCAAGAGGTGAAGCAAACTAGATTTTTTGGGCCTCATGACAAGTAAGGATTGCATGAGTAACAGTCTCAAGTTCACTACCACAATAGGAGAAAACACTGTCAAAAGTAACACCATAACTCCTCAGCTTAGATTTCACTAGCAATGTTTCATTACACGAGTTAATTTTTTGCAATGTGGAAAGGCAAGGTATTTTATATATATATATAAGGAATGTTTCAAATGAGAAACTCTTACAATGAGAAAATGAGAACTTTGAATGATACCTTTGGATCACAATTAAAACAAATTTGTGATTGAAATTAAAACCCAATTAATCACCTTTTATGAGACCAT
The DNA here is from genome assembly GCA_004329165.1 of Spatholobus suberectus. Lineage (NCBI taxonomy): Eukaryota > Viridiplantae > Streptophyta > Magnoliopsida > Fabales > Fabaceae > Spatholobus > Spatholobus suberectus. The sequence continues at coordinate 28,353,938 of CM014734.1, forward strand.
GAGAACTTTCAATGGCAATGGTGGTGGTGGCTGTGACGGTGACGGTGGTAGTGGTGATAGCAGCAGCAGTGATGGTGGCAGTGGTGATGACAGTGGAGGTGATGGTGGCTGCAAGGGCGGTGACAACATCAGTGGTGGTGGTGGAGGCGGTGGTAGTGGTGATGGCGACAACAGTGGTGGTGGTGGTGGTGGCAACAGTAGTGGCAGCAGTTGTGGAGGCACAGACAATGATGGTTTCATATGGGGTGTTTAATTAAGTTTTAATTTCAGTTGTTCATTGTTTTTAGTTACAATCCAATGGCTACTATCAAATATTAATTGTTCTCATTCTCATTTTAAGAAATTTCTCATTTAGGTTTACTAACGTACACTCACTTATTTTTTAGTTGGAGTACATTAACAAGCTATATCATTAGTGTATTTTAAGATACATTGTAGTTATAGCTTGCTAACATACTCCAACTAAAAAATAAGTGTGTGTACGTTAGCAAACTCCATAAGCATTTGCTAACATACACACACTTATTTTTTAGTTGGAGCACGTTAACAAGTTACACCATGTTGTATTTTAAGATACATTGTAGTTATAACTTATTAACATACTATAACTAAAAAACAAGTATGTGTATGTATGTATGTATGTATATATATATATAGGAGCAGGATCTATTGACACCAATGTAAGAGTTAGTCAAATTACACATTCAATAACTTTTTGTATAATACAAATTTAACCAATCCAACCGTTGAATTTCATTATATTATCTTTATGATTATTTATATTAAATTTCACATGATTTGGACATTTCTAAATATGTTATCTAATATTGAATATTTACATATATTTTAATATCATATTGTACGTTAAAATAAAGTGATTTAATGAACTATTAAATAATTTTAGAATTGTATGAAATTTTGTATACTTAATCTAATTGATAAAAACATCAAATTCAACGGTTGGATTGGTTAAATTTGTATTATACAAAAGTTATTGAAGGTGTAATTTGACTAACTCTTACACCTGGTGTCCACGGATCCTGCCCCATATATATATATATAGACACACACACACATGATTGAAATTAACGAAATTAAACGTATACAACATAATGATTGGATAAAACTTCATGCCTAAATCGAAATAAAAATATTGAATTTAGGCGTCTATACATTATTAGTAAAATGGTTCATTTTATCCCAAAAGTGTCACCAAACCAAAAACAGGAATTCAATAATTAACCTCAAAATCCTAAGCTGGCCCACTAAACCTATAACTTTAAGTCTGGATAACGGTGGGAGAATCTTCTTCAAGGCTTGTGATATCAATTCTAGACCAATATCATTGAGTCCACATGGATGAAAGCACGAATTAAGCTCTTGACATGCCATCTGTTCCTGTGATACAAACATCATGATCATCACACACACTCACAAATGAAAAAAGGTAAGCTTGTGAAAATAAAGATATGCAAAAATATGTGCACAATGACGTACTTCGTATAAGTAGAAATAATTTTAATAGGTGACAATAATATGCCAATAAGTAAATTCCAAAATAATATAGCATATAATACCACTGGAAATAATTAATTCAATTAAATAATATGCCAATAAGAATTCAATTCCAAACCAATGTCATAAACTCCACACAGATGGAAGCACAGATTAACCTTTTGACATGCCATTTGTTCCTATGACACGAACTTCATAATCATCACAAACAAACAAATGAAAAAAGTAAGCTTATGAAAATAAAGATATGCAAAAAGTATGTGCACAATGATGCACTTCGTATAGGCAGAAATAATTCTAACAGGTGACAATAATATGCCAATAAGTAGGTTCCAAAATAATATAGCATATAATACTACCAAAAATAATTAATTCGATCAAACAACTTATGCACACAAATTGATGCAACATTTCTAACCATAATGCAAGCGAGAAACTTGACTCCATGGATATTTCCTATCATCGAGCATCCAGTCAATCATGTCCCCTAACATGATATAAATAACACCAACTTATAGGTTAAAATGGCATGTGTTAAAACTATTCAATGGACATATTAGAATCTAATCATGAGTAGTGTAACACAGCATCAAGACGTTCAAGTGAGGGTAGTCGAGTTCCTTCGATACAGGATATACTTTCACCTGACTCTTTATAGGATTTCCATCCAAACATCCGTAAAGTCCACCTAACCTAGGCTTACATATACTCGTATTCCCTAATGGGAATGATGGATACAACTCATATAAAGTCACTTGACCCATGCATATGAATGCATGATAAAATAACAACTTATTTATCATCAACACATGACCATTCCAAAATCTCAACATTTAACGTGGAGAAACAACAACAATGTTGTACTTAGGTCTTAAAACACCAAGTTACATCATAACAATGATTACTAAGGGTCTCAACACTCCAATACACTAAGTGTAGCCCTCCACAAGGTTCTAAGTAAATCAAACACCTTATAAATAAGGTACGGATAGATTGGGAGAGTTTTAGAATTTTATTCAGACATTTTTCATCTTACACTCCTAAATTGTCATTTATGAACATAATGTGCGATATTAAGTTGTATAAAGAAAATTAATTAAATACTACTTAGAAGTCTTAAATAAATTTTGAATAAATTTATTTAAGTTTAGTATGAAATATTCATGCCACTAATAAGATTTAAATTTATTTAAAATTCAAAATTTCCAAAATACCTATAAGTTTAATATATTCTATTAAACTTAGAAAAAACACAATTAATCATTCTTAGATTATTTTGACTTGATATTTTTATGAGAGATCTAGAATAATATCTCTGGACACTGAATTTTTGCAGAATTTACTTGGGAAGTTTTATGTGAAACGACTATTTTACCCCTAATATTTAATTAAATACTAGAATAATCATAAATTAATCAAATTAACTTGAAATTGGGAAATTCTTTCAAATATGATTAAATAAAATTATTTAAGATTAACATAAATTATTGTAATCCAAGAATTAAATTGAAAGGGGTGAATTTATGCTTTTTCCTTCTTTTAATATTTGTCACCACAATATTTAAAATTCCCTTATTAAATTTTTAAAATTCTTAAAAATGCTAAATCTGGTTCAGAGGGTTAATTTAACACAAAAAACTTTATTTATGTCATAATATTAATTTTTAAAAGTGATATTTTTCCATTTTTCCCCTTTCTCTTTTAATTTCACTAAAAAGCTTATAATTAACTTATACTAGCTTCAAAAATTATAAAATTCCAAGTTTGACTTAGAAAATTATATTATCACATGATTAGACTGTTTTAATGATAATATTATTTCAAGATAAGTGAAATTATACTTTTACCCTTTGTTAACATGATTATACATTAATTAACCAAAACTAGTCTAGATTTGGTTCTTTTGGGGACAATCTTTTTTCTAAGTCCATTAACACTTAATTAATCATTTTTAATCCTTAAACCTAAGTTAATACTAATGTGCTAAGATATATAATTTTGTTCAAGTCACTATTTTGATCCAAGGAACCATTTTCCTTAAGTTTTAAAGTCTAAATTTTCACTTAATTCACTTAATCTTTGATTAGGATTCATAAGGAAGTCTTTCCACCACTTATCCAGCATCTTGAACCCTTGTTCCCCCAATCCAAAGGTAGCCATAGTGTGGTCTTGGTCCAAATTTTATTCTTAAATTTTATGGCTTACAAAAATGTTAAAGATCAAAGTTTTGTGGCTCCAAATCACAAGATAACATAGCAAAATAATATGAGCATCCAATGACATCATTTAAACATGAGAAAATAGCCAACAGCCAGCCATCATCATACAAAAATAGAGGTAAAATTTTGTGCAAGAAAATATGATAAAAATGGCAAGAACAATGCTTTTCTTTTCAAGAAGATATGCATCAAAGACACCATTTGTAAGTATAAAACATCTAAGAATGATTTTTTCACAAAGAGTCTAGCCAATAGCAACAATAAATAATGAGTAAATGACATAAATCTTGAACATTTGTGTCCAAAAGGCAAAGCTTCCTTTACCCCTAAAGAGAAGTTTTGGTTCCTTGAAAACCTCCTTCGAGATTAGTGCTTTTCAAATCCAAGCAACACCAAAGCAAGTTCTTTAAAGCCATGAATAAGAGGAGAAGATGAAGATAATATAGAGGGGACAACAAGGCAATTTCATATAGTTCCAAATAGGGAGAAGGAAGACGAAAAAAACTTACCTTAGGTTGAAGAAGATGAAGAGAATAAGGAGCTTGAACCAATGAAGATGTTGGAAGCTTTAATGGAGGAAGTGGAACCAAAAATTGGTGCTAGGATAGGAGGGGAATGTCTTAGCCATGAAGGAGAAAGGAGAAAAAGGGGTTGCTGAAATCTTAAGAGGAGAAGGAACTTGGAAAGTGATTTAGGACTTTTAGGGCTTCCAACCACTAAATAGCCTTTTATTTTTATTTTTTTGTAATTGAAATAATAAATTTTCAACTTAATAAAATGAAATTCTCCCTCCCACCCCTACCTAGATGAACAAGGGGTGATCAAAAGTTAGTCACCCGATCAAAAACTAAAAAGCCCAAGGAAAAAAAGAGAAAATAGTATGATCAGACCGACAAACGGGTTTATCAAATAAAAACAACTGATTTAAGATGGATAAATATGGTCGAGTTTGATCTTCCTAAATGTATTTCGTCGGTACCTAAACCCGATTGACAATAACTCAGTAACTCACACTCTTTCTCAATAGTCATTTCACACATTAAGAAGACAGACAATAATTTGAATTAAAAAAAAAATAAAGAGTGTGAGAAATAAGCCCAACTGTACTCTACAAGTCTCTCTCCACTATTTTGCATGCAAGAGTACGTCAAATTTTCTATGGGTACTTGGGCTACAATGTAAGAAAAGAAGAGAGGGGGACTTTTATTAAGAATGTAAAGGAAGTTCCGTAGAGTGTGTCTTCAAGGCATGGAAAGTTTTATACTTTTCTTCTTTCTTCTAACTTTCTCCTTTTGCCTCTTTGTGATTCAGTCTTCACTCATTCATCTCTTCCTTTTTATTTTTGAAATTTTAATGTGTTTAGAGTGTTTTTCTTGCCTTCTTTATTCTTCTAGATCCAAAACATCTGTGGAGTCACCACTGTGAAGAACCACCATCAAGCATTGCACCACTACTAACCACCACGGGCCACCTCCTCGGCATACCATTCTCTTGTGTGTGGCCTTTCTCTTTCTCAAGCCTTTAAGATGCATCGCTTGTAAAGGATTCAAGCCCCTTTTAATCTCTCTTCTTCTTCTTCTTTTTGGCCTAGCCATTTTTTTGGTTTGTTTAAGTATTGGTCTGCTTCTCATCTAAATACTGAGATTGATATGTGCAAATAAACACCACCCACCTGTATCACTCGTCGCCTGCATCACTCGTCTCTCGACAAAACTGAAAGGCAAAATGGTCAGCTATTGTCCAATATTTATGGTCAACGGCGTTGATCGATTTCAACATTGTATGCCCAAATTCGACCATAATCAACCATCACCCAACCCTAGGAAGAACATAATGGGGCAACTCCCATGTGAGTGAAATTTCAAATTTTAGCATGGAAATGACATGAAAGATTTTTTGACCAAGGTGTGTATAGAGATTCCTTACTAAATTTGTGAAATCTCACTTTTTAATCAAGATTAGTGTGTATTATAGTCCCGTTAAGTCACTTAAGAAAAACAAAGGATAAAATGGTAATTTACAGTGTGTGGTAAATGGTTATGGGTTTGTCCTTGCTCTAGAAAAGCTACTCATGATACAGGATAAAATAATAATATTTTATTCTAGAATATAAGAATAAATCAAAAAATTCCTAGAAGTTTTATTATGATTAATAATAACTAATCACATTAATTTTTATGAATATTTGATTGTCTGCTCATAGAAAATAGTAAAAGCTTTTATTAACTATTTCACAGCAAAGTCTAAGTTTCAATTGAATTAATCATTAAAACTTATACAAAAATACCCAAAAAAAATTATTTAATTAAATTTTATTATTTAAATTATATTTTTCACTTGTAATTATTGTTAACAAAATTAATCAGAGATTTACAAAAAATAGGATGTTATCATAGGCAACAAACAAGATTTAGACCTTAAATTTTTAAAATAAATTAAACCTATTTAAGCAAAGCCTTATTTTTCTCGGTCTATTCCCATCCTAGTTCGTATGCTACATTATATGTTTTGGTACTAATAGAAAAGAGACATTTTTATTAAGTTGAATATATTTTAAATATTTTAGTCAACTTTTTATTTTATTTATTAAAAATGGATTTGTATCACTTGATTTTTTATTTTAAATAAAAAATCAAGAATCTTAATTATTAATTAAAAATTAAGAAATAATCCCAAATACACAATAAATCACAACTTTTTATATTTTTATTAATAACTAAGATATTTATATTTTAAAAGAAATTATTCACTTTAAAATAGATAAACCCATAAAAAGTGCAAGAAATTTGGTTCAGCATATGTATTTTCTTTTAACTTATAAAATATAGTTCTCTAAAGCAAAAAAAAAAAGAAAAAACTTGTTAGAAGAAGGGGGGAAATTGTATATGCACGTCATGTTCATACTTTTCGTAAGAGTAAGATAACGTTGTCGGCCATTATTCAGCCAAAAAAAAAAAAACGTGGTTGGCCGTTCTGTACGGATCGCTTGACACATATGACTAATCTAAGACATAAAAAAAATTATGAGCTCACACCTGCTCTGACCATTTAAGGTGTTTGGTAAAGATGAAAAAAATAAAGGAAAGATATGAAGAAAGAAGATAAGATATGTGAAAAAAAGAGTGAAAGTTAAAATTATTTAGTTAAAAAAAAATAGAAGAGAAGTTAATTTTTAAAATTATTTTTTATTTAATTGTTATTATTAATATTATTTTATTTTTATTATTAATATTATATTTATTATTATTAATAATATTTATTTATTATTATTAATATTATTTTTATTTATTTATTTATTATTATTATTATTATATAAAATAGTACCGTAAATTGATTTCAATGCAAATAAATCGATTTACAAGCAAGTTAATCGATTTACTTGCAGCCGACAAAAAGAGTAGATGATTGCAGAGTAACTTTCACGCATTTCTTTACTAAATAGTGAGGAAATTTTTTAAGGTGGGTCCCACAATTTAAAAAATCATAATTTCTTGCACTTCCACTCTACCAAACAACTTATTTCTTTTCATTTTCACTCTACTTTCCTCTTCTCTTCTATTTCTTCTTTACCAAACTAAGTCTTAGAGATTATTAAGTACTTGTTCTGTTTACAAGGTGTGTCATAAATGGATAGTTGTTTGAGTCCTTGAAACGTATGATAAGGGTTTAATTTTTTGGCTATGTAAATAGAATAGCACATGTAAGAAGATGAGTTATCCCTTAACTTAACTAGTACTCTCCTTTTTTGAAAGATTAGTCTCATGGCTTTCGATTGTAGAGATACCTTGTTTTTAATGAAAAAAAAAGTCCACTTGTTCCTTTTTGTCAATTCACATGTCTCACTTTTATATCCCTTTTAGTCAATATGGAAAAATTAATTTTAAAAAAAAGGAATGATATTTAATTTAAAGAGATAAATATATTGAAATTTAAAAATATTTTATTTTTAATTATAGAAAATATTTAATTTTATGTAATAATTAAAATTATAGTTTAATTTTTATATATTATCATTGTAAAAAATTTTACATTATCAATTCATTAGAAATCATTATAAATATGACTTTTAAAGTAATTATTATATAAATCAACAAATTTATCAAATGAGAGGCCATTTTTTATATGAGGGTGAGAGAAATGAATATCAACCATTAGATCTTGTCATGAATGGTCAAGATTAAAACATACAAAGTCATGTGAGTTTTTAAAAAGTCACATGACTTTTAAGTAGTCACATAACTTTAAATTCATGACCATCCATGTATGGTGATATGTCCCCTATATATATATATATATTAGACTAACTATCTTGTACGAAAGTATTTTTTTTAGCTGTCACTAGTATATTAATCTGTGCATTGCACAAAATAAATATTTATTTTATACAACTTAAATTTATAATAAATAAATATTTTTGAATATATAAATTATATTATAATTAAAATTTATAATAAATAAATGTTTTTGATCACATAGATTATATTTTAAATATATAATAAATAATTCTTGTAATATAATGTTAATTTTTAATTATTGATAATTTCTTTTAAAAAATATTGAAATTCAATTTAAAACTAAAGATATTAAACATGATAGATTGAAAGATATAAGAAGTTAAAAATTTCTAAAAACATTCTCACTGAAAAATGACTGCTAAAAATGCTTTTGTTAAAGAATAATAACTAAAATCGCTCTCATTGAAGATAACTGTTTTTATTTAATATGTAGGGTGAATTCTTTAGTGAGAGCATTTTTAGAGTATTTTTAGGGATTTTTTTGATCTATTATATCTTTTAATCTATCATTTTCAATATTTTTAATTTTAAATTAAATTTCAATATTTTTAAAAAAATTATCAATAATTAGAATGACATTACATCACAATATAAATTATACATTATAAATTTAAAATATGATCTATATGTTTAAAAATAGTTATTTTTATAAATTTATATTATATAAAATAAATATTTATTCTGTACAATGCACATGTTAAAATGCTAGTATTTAATGATTCTGAAAAAAAAATTAAATATGTTTTTGGTCTTTATAATATATTGCTTTTTTAGTTTTGGTCCTTGTAAAATTATTTTTTTAAAATGCTCTTTGTAAAATTTATATATATATATATTTTTAGTCTTTGTTATCTTGTTTTAGTCCTTATAATATACCTATTTTTTCGTTTTAATCCTTGTCATATTTATTTCATTTTGAGTTAATCTCTTTAAAAAAATGATAGGAACTAAAAATAAATTATTCACATATTATAAGGACAAAAATGAAAAAGTTAGTATATTACAATGGCTAAAACAAAATAATAAGGATTAAAAAAAAATTACGGGGACTATTTAAAAAAAATAATTTTATAAGACCAAAATAAAAAAGAAGAAGATATATTACATAGATAAAAATATATTTAAGCCTTGTGAAAAATTAATGTGCCAAGACAGGATGTACTTGAAGCGCAACACACCTGCACAAGAGTTTCTTTTCTTAATTTTTTTTTTGGATAAATTCTTTTCTTAAATTTTTTAACCAAAGAGAATGCAAATATAACATGATTAACATCACTAGATTTTGGAAAATTATCAAGGTACCCCGTACACCCCATTTTTGGGGATATGGGTAGAAGAATAGAGGTGGGAAGAAAAATAAAAGGAGAAAGAAAAATTGATAAATGTGATAAATGATGCAATAAAAAAAGAAAGAGAGGTAATATTACTTATTTTTATGTCTTTATAAATTAAAATAATGAAGAGAGAGATAAAAAAACAAGAGTAAAAGTGAGATAGAAGAAAAATTGAGTGTATAATAATAATATTTCCTAGATTTTATACTCGTACAATAAATGGATATGTATTTTTTTATTTATATGACGATACTAATTATGTAATTTTATTAATTTATTTTAAAAATATTATTTGAAATATATGTAAAAATATTATAATTTGGTTTTAAAAGACTAAATTATGTATTTAATTTTCTAAATATTTACTTGATATTAATTTATCTTTAAAGTTTATTACATTAAATAAATTATTTAACAATTTAAATATTTTATTTCTATCTTCAATATTAAGAGAATTAATTAATATCGTAAAGTATTAGAAAATCATGTCAATGTTAAGCGAATCATTAATAAACTAAATTAATAGTTTTTTATTTATAAAATTTAAAGTCTTAAAGTTTAAATTATAAATATTTTTTATTCTTATACTTTCTTATTATATTATGGTATTTATAAAATTATATTCATACTAAAATCATATTTATTTATATTTATAAAATAATGGATTCATAATACATTATCTAAATTTGGAATTAAATAATAATTAATTAGTTAATTATTAATGATAATATAGTTGTAATAAATTAGTTATAGTGAAATAATTAAAAAGGACCGAAGTTTATGAGGATATCTTGGGGTCTCACTAGGAAGTTAAAGGTCCTAATTGCAGTAATTACCAAAAAAAAAATGTTGTAATTTTGTGAATAAAATATTAAAATAATCATAACAAAATATATTATTAGATTATAGTGAGAGATATTATTTTATGATATATAATATTAAAACTTAGTCCATATATTTAATTTAAAATTAAGCGTATGTTTAATTTTGCATTTTAAAAACTCGAAACCATAATTTGGGCAAAAGTTTGTCTCATATAGCTTTTGCCTAAATCATGGTTTGTGAATTCCAAATACAAACTCAAAATCAAACATGCTATAAATTAAGTTTGGTTTTACACAAAACCCCTTAGTGGTTGTTTAGTTGAGTTCATTTTCTTTTCAATTTTATTAGCTTATGTAATGTATAAAATAAATATTTGTTTTATATAATTAAAATTTATAATAAAAAATATTTTTAAATATATAAATATATTATCATTAAAATTCATGATAAATAAATATTTTTAAACATATAAATTATATTTTAGATTTATGATAAACAATTTATATCATAATTCAAGGTTATTTTTAACTATTGATATATATTTTTTAAAATATTAAAATTCAATTTAGAAATGAGAGTTTAATGGATATACATTGTTCGTATAAAAGATTTTACACTGTCAACTAATTAAAATCAGCTTTGATGTAACTTTTTAGGTGATTATTATCAAAGTGAACAACTTAGTGCGTTTGTGATTGAATGACAGTATGACAGTGATATCCTTTTTTTCTCTAAAAGATAAAGATGAAAAAGATATATTGAAAGAAATAAGAGCTTAGGAAAATGAGTTTAATGACTATGCACCGTTAGTGTAAAACTATTTTACACTAAAAACTAATTAAATGTCTCTATTTTTCCACATTAGACATTATTATTTTAATTAGATTAAAAATTAAAAAAAAGCTAAAAAAAATTCAAGTACATTCTATGCTATTTTAGGGGCTTTAACACAGAGGATGTCGTTCTTCTAAAGTCATAGCTATAGTGTGGGAATTAATTAATGAGTATCACACCATTAAATGGGGATGGGTTTTGAGATGAAGGAGTGAGGTGGAGAAGGGTAGTTGAATAAAATGGGAGGTTGAGATTTTGAGACGGAGGAATGGGTGAAGAGGGTGGCCAAAAAAATGAAGAGTGGGATGAAGAAGAGTGGCTAGAAAAAATGGATGTTGAGATTTTTGAGACAAAGGAGTGAGGCGAAGAAGGGTGGTAAGAAAAAAATGGGGATTAGGGTTTTTAGATGGGGAAGGGTGACCATAAAAATAGGAGTTGGAGTTGAGACATGAGAGTGGGGCAGAAGAAGGTGATCAAAAAAATTGAGGATTGAGGTTTTGAAATAAGAGAGTGAAGTGGAGGGGAGAGAAAGAGGGTTGCCAGAAAAAATGGGACTGGTTAACTTTTTTTTAATTTTAAAAATATTTTTAAATAACTTTGCTAAGATGGCTAAATAGTTATATTTAAATGGATGTTAACAATGCATTTACTATTTTCTCAACAAAGATCCCTAAAAACACTCTAGTTAAAAAATAGGTAAAACAAAAAAACCGCTTTCTTGAAGATAGTTTTTTGTAATTTACATATACAAAAGAATGTGTTCCTTCATTTTCCGGGTAATTTACATATATAAAAGAATGTGTTCCTTCATTTTCCATTATCAACTTTGATTTGCTATTTTTCCTTTTATCAACATTAGGAAATTTCATGTTCGGCAATGTGTTCCTTTTTATTTGTTTATTTTTAGATTTTTACAACCTCAAAATCTGCAATTGTTTCCTAGACCATTTGTATTCCCTTCAATATTTTATTCCTACGTTTTATTTGTTATACGAATATGAATTTCATTCAAAAAATTCTTTAAGCTTAATTTAGTGTTCTTCTCTAACTTGTTCTGACAATACTATTATACGCTTTTCATGAATTTGAGGTCGAGACGAATTCTAAAATGCAGGGTTTTGGTTTTGAACCCTTTCCCCAATTTTGTAATTGGGTGGGGAGGGGAATCATCAGGCTTTTTCCCTTGAATCGCATATCTTCTTCTACAACTTGTGAATTCCTCTTCTTTCATGACACTGTTTTAAAAGTTATTTTTTCATTGTAACTCTATTCAAAACACAAAAACCCTTATAAAAAAAAAAGGTTTCCAAATTGAGATGTGACTAATACCAACGTGATTTACAATTTACTTTGTAAGGCTAACTAATCAAGCATGGCACCTATTCCATTCTGTGTTTAATACATCCAATTTCCCCACCAATCACATAACCTAAAGCTTTGTACTTTATGCAGCAATTTCATCCACGTTAGAGTTAAAAATAAAACTTGGGAAAGATGTTGTTATTTCCCTGCATTTTCAAGAATAACAAATTATTATATAATTCAAATGAAAGTAGATTCATATTTATCATAAAAAAAATCTACACATACCTCAGATAAGGTAGGGTCATGATTTTTAATAGTGACGGATTCTTAGAAACAAAATTTCTCCACTCGGTAATATCTATTTTCCCATCCTGGTTTAGGTCAGCTTCCACGAAAGTCTGGCCAAAAAAAAAAAATGATGTCAAGCTTACTCTTCTTATTTAATTTTTGATAATTTATGCCAAAAAAGAAGATAGGATACAACATGGCAACCAAAAACAGTATTTCTTTCATAATGCAGACGAATTATCTATGTCATATTATTTAGGAATTCTATAAGCATAACGCACCTTGTCAAGAATTGTTTCTATGACCTCATCTGCCAACTTCATTTCCGACTCATAAAGAAGTGCAATTAACATTTGCTTGACCTGTCAGAAATCACCAAAAAAAAAAATGAATAAGCCCACTCAAATTAATTAATAGGATAGGAGCGCACACTGACTGAAGATAAATGCCACGACAAAATGCACGAAACCAAAATGAAAATCATCACATCGCAACAAATACCTATCTATGTGTAGGTTGACACTTATTTTGTTTTGTAGCAACTAGCATTTAACACGGGACACATATTTGATTATATACTCACAAATATTTTTATATGAAAAATTTATGTTTAAAAGTTTAAACATATTTAATGAAAATTTATTTAAATTAATTATAAAATATTTACACGTGACATATTCATTCTACGACATAATGGTGAATTTAAACTTTTTTATACAATTTCAATATTAAGTATAACAAAACTCTAAATTTAAATAATGTAAACATTATAGAATTTTAAATGATTTTCCTATAACTATTAGATGTTAAAATGATTAAATATACTATATTGAATTTAATAGTACACATAAATTAAATATTATTGTAATTTTAAAATATGAATTGATAAAATAATTCAATTATTTTACAATAATATTCCAAATAAAAATAAATTGTTTTTTTTTATAATATTTTAATGTCTTGGCATTAAATACTTTGGAATTTGATTATATAAACAATATTTTGAATAATTTAAAATATAAAAACCAATTAAATTATTTGCCCATTATTGAAATGAAATATTACTTATAATAAATTATTTTAATTTCTAATAAACAATTTATACTATAGTAGCACTTACATAAGATGAGTTGTTATAAATATTTAGATTATGTTTGACCCATCTTTTATTGGGCTTAAAAGCTACTTTAAAGTTAAAACACAAAATAATAGCTTTAAAAATAAAGTAGAGTTGTTTGGTAATTTTATTTTTTTTAGTTTTAAAGCTATTTTTAAGCTAAAATTACTTAAACTAATTGTCTCATTTGATAGAAATATATATATATATATATATATATATATATATATATATATATATATATATATTGATAAAATAAAAAATATTATGTAAAGTTAATTTTTAGTTACAATTATGTAAAATTAAGTTAATCAACATAAATCTATTTTAATGATAACAAAAATAATAAAAGTATTAAAATATTTAATTTAAAATTTTTACTTTTAAAAATGTCAAAAACTATTTTAATTAATAAAATTTAATTTTAAATCTAATTTATATATATTTTATTGTATATAATAGTAATTAAAAGTATTATTGAAAAAATTTGTATCATTCTTCAATAAAATTTTAGAAGACAAAAAATAATTTATTTAAATAGAATTCAATAATGTCAATATATGTTAAATAATATTTAATAAATAATCCAAAAAGTATTTAATAAATTTATTGTTGTAGTTAAAAATGAAAAAACATAACTACAAATTAAAAATTAAAAATCTGAAATATAAATTAAATTTAAAGAATAAACATTACAAATATTTTAAATATAAAACTTTTATTTAACTATATTATTTACTCAATTTAGTAGCCTTTTTTTATTTCATGTAACAAATATATTTAATGTTTCAATTTAAAAACGTAAAAAAATTAATTTAATTAACAAAAAATAATTTTAAAGATAATTTACAGATATTTTATTACATATAATATTAACTAAATAAATTAACATGTCAATATATATTAAAAATTGTTTAATAAATAATTGTTATAATTAAGAATTCAAAACTTAACTATAAATTAATTTTTTTTAAAAATATGGCATTAAATTAACTTAAAGAATAAACTTTATAAATATTTTAAAATATAAAAATTTTATTTAACTATATTATTTACTAATTTCATTAATGTTTTTATTTTATGTAGAGAATATTTAAAAAGTTAAAAATAAATATTTTTGATTTTCTAAAATAAATGATTTAAAAACAAATTAAAACCTTAAAATAAATAAACATAATTTAAAATAAACTAATATATGTAAGTATTATTTAACGGGAAGGCTAGTGAAGTGCTGAAATTCGAAAAACAGTGACAAATTAAAAAGAGGGTATTTTTAATTGTGTTGGAATTTGAAGAGTGAACTTGGAAAATAAGCTCCATATACACTGAAAAAAAGCTTCCGCTAGCAACTTAATTATAAGCTACTTTTTTACAAATTTGTTGTATGAAAATAAGCACCTTATTTTTTCAAAAGTTTTCATGAAAGGTGTTTAGCCGGATTTCTCCTTTAAAAAAAAAATAAGCTAAAAAAAAGTTGGGTCAAACATACTTTTAATATTAACTTTTACTTTTAAGAAGAAAATGTACTAACTATTAAGTTCTTTAATGTAAGTATTTTTTTTTTCTCCTTAACATTACTGTGTAATATTAGTTAATTATAGAAAAATATATTAGTTGTAATAAATACTTAAAAGAGTGATATTTTTGTTCATATATTTGAATCAAGTTTTCATTAAGGATTGCTAATGGTATTATTTGATATTATAAGTTGAAAGTATATTAAAATTAACATAATAAAAAATGAAATCAAATATCAATATAAAATATTTTAATTTACTGTAACATTATATATTTTAAAGAAAAGAATAATATAATATATAGCAGTACACATGTTTAATAATCTTTCTTTTAGTTTTTTAAAAATTTATATAAAATAAATATTTTCCATTTATTTCAGTTATTAAAAATATTATATCTTGTATTATATAGTGAAAGTTATTATACACCAAAGTTTTATATTAATTATGTATGATATATATATATATATATATATATATATATATATATATATATATTCATACAATTTTAAATGAGTTTACTATTTTAATATTATATAAATATTAAAATCATATAGTATATATCATTATTAATATATTTAATAACAAAAAATAGCTTTAAATTTAATGAAAATTTATTTGAATTGATTAGAAAATATTTATGTCTGACATATTCACTCTACAACAAAATGGTGAATATAAATGTTTTTGCATATAATTTAAATAATCAGTATAACACTGAAAATTTAAATATCGCAAATAATATAGAATTTTAAATGATTTTCTATTACTATTTGTTGAAAATCATGACAGAATATTCTACATTTATTGTATAGAGGTTTATAGGTAAGAAATCTTTGATTTAGAGGAAACAATATATCCTCTAATTATTTGTAATTAATGTAATAAACCTATATAAACCAATCACTAGGGGTGTTCACATCCAAATTGATAAAAAATAAACACTAAAAAGCGGTCCAAAAAATCAAAAACCGAAGCAAACTAAATTTGTTTGGATTTCATTGGATGGTTTTGGTGGCCAACTGATGGGTTCAGTTTGGTTCGGTTTTTGGTTGGTGGCTCTAAAACCAAACTGAATCGAACTGAAATGATAATAATAAATATGTGTGTTAAGCAAGTATTGAATTGTTATCATATATGTGTCATGCTTAGAGGGAAGTAGCATTTCTTTTCCCTAAAATTTCTAATACCAAAACTACGTACACTTCTAAATTCGCATATATAGGTAAATGTAAATATATATATTTGAACACTTACTAGCATCTATATAAAATTTGTAATACCAAAACCACATACACTTACTAGCTAGTTGTTTAGTTGAACACTTGATGTATTTGGTAGTTGTTGCACTTGATGAATTAATGTATTTACTAGTTTCCTTACTTTTTCTCTTTACATATTTTATTTTTCTCATGTATGGATTTAGAAAATAGAAACAAGTGATTTTATGACTGTAACAGGTAAAGGTATCCATCAAATAGGAAATTAAAGAA
Source organism: Spatholobus suberectus (assembly GCA_004329165.1). Lineage (NCBI taxonomy): Eukaryota > Viridiplantae > Streptophyta > Magnoliopsida > Fabales > Fabaceae > Spatholobus > Spatholobus suberectus. The sequence goes on from CM014734.1 coordinate 28,370,680, forward strand.
TCGATCAAGATGGTCGGTAAAAAACGAATCAACCGATCCAATCCAAACTGCATTTTTTGGATTGGATCGGATCAGATTTTTTTGTGAAAGCCATCCAAACTGAACCGAATCGCATTTTCTTTTCATGTTTGGATCGGATGACTTTTGGCTCAAAATCGATTCAAACCGATCCGCAAACACCCCTACTAATCACCATCGTGTATTCTAATACACGGTATTCAACTAATTATTTCTCTATTTCTCTTTCTCTTTTAACATGGTATCAAGAGTCTGGCAGAGGCAACCTAGAATCTTGCCCATTGGGTGGACCCACTGTCCCCGATGACAATTTTTTTTTGACCATGACTCATTCCGGTTCGCCCTTCTCACCTGACTGCTCGCCACCCTTTCTTTTCTTTTTTTGGCAAATTTCTCCAGTCACCACCCCCTACCATCACCTGCCACTTTTTTTTTTTTTTTTTTTCCGGCGACCTTTCCTACCTGCGACACCACCATTGGGTGGGCTGTCAACCAATCTACACAACCCAGGTGGTCGCGCCTCCAAATGCATCCTCACACGTTTTCGACACTCCAAATAGGAAATGTCACTAGTGCGTGGCTGTTCTTTTCCTGCCATTGTTTTTGGCACGGTGGTCGCCCTCCTTTGCACAACCTAGCCCAATGGTCCCCAGCCTTTTCTGCGCACTTCTAATGACTCCAAACGTGCATCTTCGTGGTTTTGTTTTTCGCTTTTTTTTTTGCACCCATTTTTTTTAATATTGCTACTACTTCGATTACACACACTGGTAACTCTTTTGCTTGCCTCTCTCAGTCTCTTTCCTTTAGTCCCTGGGTTCTTAACTCTAATGCTTCGAACCACATTTCTGGTAATCGTTCTCTTTTCTCTTTTCTCTTCTCTTTCTACATACGACTCTCTACCTAATATTATGTTTGCCAAGAGTTCCTAAACACAGTCCCAAGGGATTGGCACTGCCTACCCCTTCCTTCCTTGACTGTAGAGTCTATTCTTTATGTCCCTGATTGTCCCTTTAATCTTTTCTCTGTTTGTTGTCTTATCTATTCACATGATTGTTTAATTACCTTTACTAAAGACATTGTTACTTTGCAGGATTGCAGTTCGAGACAGACACTTGGCATCGAATATGAGTCTAATGGCCTCTATTATCTCTTTACTCCACCACAAGCATGCCCTGCCACAGCTTCTCCACTCACCATTCATGCTCAGTTGGAACATCCTGGTCTTCCTCACCTTTAGAAGTAGGTGCCCAGCCTCTCAAAGTTGTCTAGCTTACATTATAAGTTGTGTCAGCTTGGGAAACATATTCGTACCACGTTTCCTGATCGTGTCAATAAACAGGCTATGTACCTTTTTTGCTTTAGTCCATTTAGATGTTTAGGGTCCTTCACAAATTGTTACCCCTTATGGTTTTAAGTACTTTGTCACTTTTATTGATGATTTTACGTGTTGCACATGGTTGTGATTGATGAAAAACAAGTCTGAATTGTTCTCTCTATTTAAGCAATATTACTATGAAATAAAAACTGAGTTTGGGGTCCCTATCTGCTGTCTGCGTATCGACAATGCTCGAAAATATTTATCCCATCTGTTTTAGCAGTTTATGGCGTCTAAAGGCATTCTTCATCATACATCATGTGCACATACCATTCAACAAAACAGGGTTGTTGTCTTAACTTCTTGTTATCTTATCAATCGCATGCCATCCTCTATCCTCAACAATCAAGTTCCTCACTCGATTCTGTTTCCTTATACATCACTCCATCTACTTCCTCCCTTTGTTTTTGGATGCATCTGCTTTGTCCATAATCTTTCTACCGGACTTGATAAACTCTATCCGCTTGGTGATAAACTCTATCTGCTTAGTCTATCAAATGTGTCTTTTGGGGTTATCATCGGTCACAGAAAGGTTATTGTTGCTTCTCTCCAACTCTTAATCGATACTTTATTATTGCCGATGCTACTTTCTTTAAGTCTATTCCATACTTTGAGTTTGCTACCTCTATTCCGAGCTGCTTCCTATTATCACCCCCCTCTTGTTCCACTACCACTTGTCTTATAGGATGTTCCCTTAGAGGATCCACCGGTTATGCAACCTCTTCAGACATATCCATTGCGCCAATGTCCTACTATAGTACCTGCTCCTATTGACGAGGCCATACCAGACTCTCCTCCATCACCACCTCCATCACCAACTTTGAGCCTACCCTTTAACATTGATTTGCCTATTGCCTGACGAAAAGGTACTCGTTTTACTTGTAATCCATCTCTCCATTATGTTACCTTAAGTTATCACTATCTTTCCCCTTTGCATTGTACCTGTCTTTCTTCTTTGTCTTCTGTGTCTATTCCGAACTCTCCAGGTGAAGCATTATCCCACTCGAAATGGCGGCAAGCAAGGCTTGACAAGATGTGTGCTCTCCAAAGCAGTGGTACTTAGGAATTGGTTTCTCTACCCCTTGGGAAATCCGTCGTTGGGTGTCGTTGGCTTTACACCCTAAGAGTTGGCCCCAATGGCAATATTGACCGTTTTAAAGCTCGTTTGGTGACAAAAAGTTACACTTAAGTGTTTGGACAGGACTACACTGACACTTTCTCCCCTATGGTCAAGATGGCATGGTTAAACTTACTCTCCATTGCAACCATTCGACATTAGACTCTCTTTTAGCTAGATATTAAAAATGCTTTCCTGCATAGCGATATTGAGGAGAAGGTATACACGGAGCAACCACCTAGTTTTGTTGCTCAGGGGAAGTCTTCCACCATGGTTTGCCAGCTTCACAGGTCCCTATATGGACTTAAGCAGTCTCCTTAAGCCTAGTTTGGTAGATTTCGTAATGATGTCCAGTAATTTGGTATGATATGCAGTGAAGCATACCACTCTGTACTCTATTGCCATTCACCACAAGGATGCATTTACCTCATTGTGTATGTGGATGACATCGTCATAACAAGTAGTGATCAGCATGGCATACTCCAACTAAAGCAATATGTCATGCCAATTCTAGATCAAGGATCTTGGCAAACTCTGGTGCTTCTTGGGCATAGAGGTAACCCAATCCAATGATGGTTTGGTGATCTCTCAGAGAAAATATGTCCTTGACATCCTTGAAGAAACTATTCTATTGAATGCTGAATTTGTGAACACTTCTATAGATCCTAATGTCAAACTGCTACCCAATTAAGGGAAGCCCTTAACGGATCTAGGGAGATATAGGAGGTTAGTTAGAAAACTAAACTACCTTATAGTTACTCGTCCAAACATTGCTTTTGCAGTTAGCGTGGTGAGCTAATTCTTGAACTCTCCTGCCAGGATCATTGGGATGCAGTAATACGAATCCTAAAATACATCAAAAGTGCTCTAGGCAAAGGACTCATTTATGAAGATAAAGGACATGCTTAGATAGTTGGGTACCTCCTAGTGATAGGTGATCCACTTCTAGGTGTTGTGTAATGGTTGGAGGAAACTTGATATCCTAGAAGAGCAAGAAGCAAAATGTTGTAGCAAGATCTAGTGCTAAAGTTAAATACAGGGCCATGGCTTTAGTAACATAAGAGCTTATTTTGTTGAAGCAACTTCTTAAAGAGCTCCAGTTTGAAGAGACTTGGCAAATGATATTGATTTGTGATAATCAAGCAGCTTTGCATATTGCATCTAATCCTGTCTTTCATGAGAGGACTAAACACATTGAAGTAGATTGTCACTTCATCAAGGAGAAGATTGAGTCAAGAGATATAACCACTAGTTTTGTCAACTCTAGTGATCAATTGGCAGATGTCCATCAAATCTTTGAAAGACCCAAGGATTAACCATATATGTAACAAGCTTGGTGCATATGATCTACATGCTCCAGCATGAGAGGGAGTGTTGAAAATCATGACAGAATATTCTACATTTATTGTATAGAGGTTTATAGGCAAGAAATCTTTGATTTAGAAGAAACAATATATCCTTTAATTATTTGTAACTAATATAATAAGCCTATATAAATTAATCACCATCGTGTATTCTAATACACTATAGTCAGCTAATTATGTCTTTGTTTCTTTCTCTTTAACAAAATTTAAAATGATTAAATATATTATATTGAATTTAATAACACACTTAAATTCAAATGTTATTGTAGATTTGAAATATAAATTGATAAAATAATTTAATTATTTTACAATGATTCATGGACATGTATTTGTATAAGTAGAGTGGTATAAAAAGAAAATTTGTATTAGAAGAATGGTATAAATGGAAATGCACTATAGATTAAATAGTGAAAACTTTCCAAAATTGGTAAATGAATAGTAAAAGTTTTTTTTGGTGAAAAAACAACACTTGTCCAAACTTTCCATTTGATGGTTCTTAAATTTATATAGTATAGATAAGCACTGTAACATCCCCAAATTTTGGAACAATATAAATGAGAATATAATTATTGTCTAAGATGCATATAGATATTAAATAATAGTTCTCCTTATATTAGAATATTATAGGAATAAAATAATAGGACGCTGAATGAAACTCTAAGACCCAAAATGGGTCGAAGGCCCATCAAGCCCATGCACATATACAATTTATATAGGAGAAGGAAGGAAGAGTTAGAGAGAGAGAGAAAAGAAAAGAGAAAGAAGAGAGAAGGATGAGAAGGAGAAGAGGAAGAAGAGAAGAGGAGCAGTGATCTTCAAGCCTCGGAGCTCATCTTCATGCATCACCGAGGTGTGTGCTTCCTCCTTGTCCGCCCCTACTCCTTTGGTTGTTGATTGTATCCTTTTCCCCCTTGTTCCCTTTAAACCTTAAGTTTGGGTTTCTATGGATTTTGATTATTAACCGTGATTGAGGGGTTTATTTGGTAGATTAATTGATTAGAAATGAAGTAGAAGTGTTTTAGGAATGAATTTGGTGCTTGAAAGTGCTTGGGTGGCCATTGATGGCCTTAAGCAGATCAGATTTCTCAAAAATCGTGATCTGCAGAATCACTGCTCTAGTTGAGCAAGAAAAATGCTAGCTGAGCGTGTACAAGCTGAGCGAGCAAAATGCTAGCTAAGTGAAAATTAGGATTTTTTTTAGGTGAGAGTCTCATGTAAGCCGCTAAGTGAGAGTTAAGTCTAGAGAAAGTATAATTGCATCCTTGTTTTCTATGCTTGTTCTTATATGTTTGCCATTATTTGTTATGTTGTGTTGAAATATTTAATGATGATTGCTTGAGTAATTATAGTATAATGCATTCATGCGGTTGTTGTATTTGTTTGGGATTGTATGTAGGTAACGATAAACTTTACTTAAGAAGCTACCTAAGATATTTAAGACACCATTAGATGCCTCCTTAGCAAAAGGTGGGAAATTTTCCTTAAGTTTATGAAAGGAAAGTATATGTTTATAAAGAAAGATGTTTTAAAAGGAAAGTTATGCTTTCAAAGATACATACCTCTTAGTAACGTTAGGACCTCGGTATCGGTCATGTCCGAGTCACACCCTCACTATACTACGATGTGCAAATTGCAGTGACGATTTCAAGGCTACCAAGGAGAGATGAGGTTTTATGCAACTCTAAGATGAGTTGTAAAAAGGAAAAAAGGCTAAGAAGCCTCTTGCATCAAGGGAAAGGACCATCATCCTTCAAATGCTAGGGAAAAACATCCTTTGGTAAGGGAGGGGTGGGTCCTTTGGTAAGAGAAGGACATAGTCATTTTTCGAAAAGGGAAAAATGTTGAGGGAACTTGCTTTGATAACGGAATTAGGTCAGCCACTTGGATTGGTAATAGTAAGAGGTTGAACAAAAAGGACGCCTCTTAATGACTAGAGCTCAGTCAAGAGAAAAGACAGTATGTAAGTGAAACTTAATAATAAAGATAAAGAGAACTACAAAGAATAGAAACAGAACTAGGATATGAATGATGTGAATGCCTTTATAAGGCATGTATGTTGTCCTATGGAATACATGATGATGTGTTTGCCAAGTCATAGGTGAATCTAGTTAAGTGTAAACTAGGGAACCTATGTACTTAGTGAGGACACAATTTATGTATAAGTCCCAAAATGGGCAAGAAAAGAAAAAGGTAAAGAAAGAAAGACCAGTCCTTACTTAGTATTATGGAAAGTAAAAGGTCTAGAGAAAGTAATCCAGGATATAAAGTCTTCATCAAAGTGATGAAAAGATAGTTGTTTAGTGTAAGAAACAATATGGGTTAAAAGACCCATGGCTTAAGCCCATTAAAGATTAGCAAGCCTTAAGTTGGGCATAGTTTATGAGAATAAGAATTAAAGAGATAAGGAACTAAGGGTTTTAGTAAGAGGTAAAACCATGTGAGTATAAGAAAAAGGATATCTAGAATAGAGGGTCAACCTAAAACCATGTCTTATCCCTTTTATGTTTCATGTTTTTACAGATTGAGCAAGTGAAGTCCTCTTAGGAGTAGCTTGGAGCATAGAGCTTGGAGCCATTGTAACAGGAAGGGTTTATAGCTTTGGACCTTCCAATATTTGGGAGTTAATTTATGTTTATGTTTCTTTTGTTCACGTGTTATAACATATAAGTGTCAAGAGATTTGTAATAGCTATTTTAAGTGTGATTACATAATCGACATTTAAGTTTTAGTTTTCGCATAGTTTCTCTAATATTCTTATATTCTAAACTCTCGTGTTTTAATAATATAAGTAGGCAAAAGGTAATGCTCTTTAGGGTGTTACATTTTGGTATCAGAGTAGTTCGATTCAAATTGAACTATGGTTAGTTTAGTCAGATTAGTTTAAGTATTTTGGTTGTCTACTATACTATAGATCCTGATTTGCTTTGTCATGAACTATTGAGACTGCTCACCTCAATACTTTGTGTACTGCAGGTAGGAGAAATGGTAGTTAGAAACCGAGGTCAAGGATAGTTGTCCTTAAATCTCTTAGAGTCAACCCCACCAAATCGAATTAACATGAGACGAAAAACCTTGAGAAGGGTAGAGAGTAATCAAAGTGGACCAGCTATAGGAAACCAAAGTTCGAGATTTGTTGAATTCCGAAGTAGGAGACAACCAGCTTTAGGAGTTATAATCTCATTGAGACGGGGTTATGGCTAAGGGAGATAGAAAGGATCCTCCAGGGAGTACCTTGCTTGTCTGAGCAACGAGTGTCTTATGCCTCATTCATGTTAAAGGATTAGCCTGAGCTTTGGTGGAGAAGTATGAAAGATAAGATGGCCTTTTCGAATACCCTTAGAGTGGGAGAACTTTAAGGTAGTATTATCAAAAAAGTACATATTAGGCAGTGAGGACTTTAAGAAGAAGTTGAGAGTACCCAACGAAGGAAGGATAAGAGAAAAGGAGAGAGTTCAAGATCACACCAACTTTAGAGACTAAAGAAAAATAAAAGTAAGGATAAGGGAGCGCAACCTTCAAGGAACCATAAAGCTGAGGGATGCCCCAAGTGTGGTAAGAAACACAAGGAGGCATGTTTGATGGGGCAAAACTTGTGCTACATTGGACACTTTGCAAAGGAATGTCCTAGTTTAACAAGGAGGGATCTAGTTAATCCAACACCTTTAGTCACGGTTTGGCCTTCTACCTTATATGTAAGGAGGATAGACGAGGGTGATGGACCTACCATAAGTATGTGTTCCTTGCCTAACCTTTTTGTGTGTTGTTTGAACATCTTAGAGATAGAATGCTTCTTGCTTCTTTAGTTGTGTAACAAGTTTCTCTATATTTTATGTTGCATGTTTCTTGCTTGATATGATGACCCTTCTATGGAGATGAGGTTGTCATTCTGTGGTATCTTGTTGAGAAAGGAATCCTCCTCGCTAAGCGAGTAGTGTTCCAAGGAGCTGAGTATAGACTCGTTAAGCAAGATGGGATCTCTAGAAAGTGTAGTCTATTGCAGAGTGAAGGATCGCTGAGCAAAACCTCAAGTTCGTTAGCAAGGGCACCTCCAGAGAGTGAGGTTTGAGGTAGTAGTGTTGTCTTGCTAAGTGAGGCTTCAAACTCACAGAGCGAGAAAGCTTCCAGAGTAATGTTTTGGAAGAGTTGAGGAGTGGTGCTAAGCTCCGAGGGCTCTCACTGAGCAAGACCCTTTGGAACAGCAAGGTTCTTTTTTAGCTCCAAGTGAAAGTTATGCTTGTGTAATTACTTGTTATGCTTTGCTTTCCATATGCTTTATGGTTGATGTGTTGCGCTTGGTGTGGTTTGTTTTCAAGCCTACCAAGTTATGTTGTGATGTAATAGGTAGCCTTTTGTTGTTTTGCCTACCTGATGAGTTTCTGAGTTGTTAGGTAGCTAGTAAGGAAAAGAGTTGAAGGTTGTCACGCTTTTACCCTAAACACCAGGTTAGACTATAGTTAACCTAAGATAATAAGATAATGATATAAGTTATCAGACAACCTATACCTTGCAAACGTAGCCATGTCTTAGGAAACCTATGAAGTAGACACTATAAGCAAGAGCTTCCTATAGATATCCTTCAGAAAGGATATAGGGAGATAGTTAAGAAGGAGAAGTAGACTTACCTAGGAAGAAGGACTTAGGAGGCAACATGTGGCAACAACCTGTAGAAATAGATTCCCTTGTGTTACCTAACATTTTCAATTGGTATCTAAAATAAGAAAGGCCACTTCAACCTAAGGGTTAAATAAAAGTCAGATAGGGAAGAAAGAGGGAAATAGTCAGCACCCTTAAGGAGAAAGGGAAGAAATTAGTTAGAAACCTTAGCCTCGAGACCGTAAGGTAACTAGGGAATACAAAGTAGTAGGCATAGGATGAAAAGTGTTGTGTGGTGAGCACGAGGAAAGATATGTAGTAAACTTTCACGGTGATTGTTGACAGTCTCCAGTGGTGGCACTTGCCAGGAATCCGATGCCTAAGTCAGTAAAGGTGCAAGAGTGAATGAGAAAGAGCATGTGTACCTGATGAGTGTGGAGCCCTTATATAGAACATTTTGGAGGGAAATTTCGTTAGAGTCAAGTGCCACGTGGTAGCGTGCGTTTGGGTATCTCATTACACGCTTTTCTTACCGTTAGGCACATTCCACGCCGTACCAGGGTAGGCATAAAATCAGACTAGGATAGCAAAGGATTATCATTCAGGGTATATGTGGCTGTGCTAGCCAGGATAGACGACAAGTGAGCCTACTTAAGGCTGAGTGTTCGAGTTAAGAGCCTACGTCAGTCCTGGAATAGTTGCCCCCAAGCGAGTGATGTTTGGAAGAAACATTGTCAGCTTGAATAGTTTGGAATGGCTCCGAGATGATGTTGCCCCCAAGCCGGTAAGGCTTTTGACAGAAATGTTGTCGGCTTAAGGTTGTCTAGAGTAAAAAGGTTTAGTCTGCGCCTTTTCATTTTATCAGGACAGCTTCGTTGCATATTTGAGATGACTGAGGCATATTAAATACACAATAATTGCATATCTTGAAGTCCACAGCCCTTCAAATTCCATGAGAGTTTGGCAGTTACATGAATTATTGCCTTAGTTTTTAGATTTGATGGATTTAGGCCCAACAATGATATGGGCCCACGTAATATATATTGTTGTCTTAACCGTTTACTACGCTCATTCTCACTTTTACTACTGTCTTTTTCCCTTCACATGAGCTCCTCTGTGCCTTTTGCAACTTCCCTTTTAGCGAAAACTTCGACGCTTCCTGTTAACTTTGTTCACCTCTCCAACACTTGCTTATTCTTCATATTAAGGTAATGCTCGCGTCCCTTTCTTTCATCTTTTCTTACATTGTACTGTGTGTATATACATTTTTCCTTTGTTTCATCGAAGATGGACTCGAGTAGACACAACGTTCCATCTTCGGTGCTCGGTAGTCACCTAGTGAGTTTTGTAGCCAACTAGTTATTTTGATCAACGACATTGCCTCCGTCTCAGCCCGCTGGCCAGCGAAGGTCCTTTAAGGGTTGTGGGGGCGCTGGACACCGTGTCGGTTCTTTGGCTACTCCTACTGCTACTAATGAGAAGATGGTTGTTTGGGATAGGGGAGAATGGCAAGAGGAGAGATGAACGGCCACTGACGCTGACCCTAAGGAACCACCTCCGCTAGAGATTATTATTTGTCTCGAAGTTCTAGAAAAATGCCGAAATCACCTTAAGGCTGTGGGGATGTCGTACGACCCTGACAAGGTGCTAGAGTATGCCAAGGCCTGGGTGTAATTTTTGGACTTTATGAAGATCCTTTCTAAGCCCAGGAGTACGTACTGGGGTGGCTACGTTGGCGAAGAAGGACACCGAAGTTGCATTGAAGCAAACATTCTAGTCGGCTGAATCTGACCCTTCTTCCAATATTTTTGACAGGGAGATAGGGAGGACTGTAAGGAATGTGGAGATTGCTCCAAAGGCCTACCATGATGCGACAAACCTAAACGTGGACTGGGTAGACAAAGAGGTTGTTGGAACCCAGTCGTGCTTCAACCAAGCGTCATTAGATGCGCTGTCGGGTTGTTTAGAGTTAAGTCGGGATGCTACTGACATGACCTTCGATGTCGTGGCATCGGGGGATGACAACAGGATTTGCTCCTAAGACAGAAAGAAAATATGGGGATGCCCTTGGATGATGCTATAGCCGAGGCAGTTGGCTAACTATACCCCGACTTTTTGCCAATGTACCTGACCTTTTTGGAGCATCTCAGAGTTAGGTTCCCGCTCTCCGACCTCCAAATATCCGTTTTGAACTTCCTAAACATTGCCCCCTTTCAGCTCCATCCAAACTCTCAGGCCTTTATCGTGGCGTTTGAAAATTTGTGTAGCAGGGAAGGGGTTGTGTGCACCCTGAATTGTTTTTCCCTATCTGCCAAACCTACAAGAGCAAGTTCTCCTCGGTATCCCTCTACAACGTCCGAGGTCGAGCGCTACTAAAACCATTCCAGGAATCTTATAAAGAATACAAAAGACAAATTCTTCTTCCTTCACCCCTACGCAGAAAGCTAGGAGACTTTGTTTATTATACGAGGCGTGGGGGAAAACATGGTTGAGCCCAGGTTTCCACTGTACTAGTTATATGGCCATTACTGCCTGGATTCCAACCAATTTACAATTCGGGATGGTGACCTAACCCCAAACGAGTTGCGGGCTTGAAATCATTTTTCTGCCATAATAAAGAACTTGTAGGACCAGATTTCATGCCAATGGCTAATTGGCACTACCCCTTCAGAATATCGACAAAATTTTGGTGTGTTTACGTATGAATTTTATTAGTTCATTTTTTGTTGTTGTCTTTTGTTTTATGCATTACTTATCACTTGTCGTGCTAATCGAGTTCATAGATTTTTGTGCAAAGGAATCATAATTCGGGAGGTCGAAACTAAGCCTATGCCGGCTTCCACCAAGGCACCTCCTCCCATGATGGCTGTAGAGGCCAAGGCTTCAGATATTTCACCGGCTAAAATACCTCAATCTACTTCGGTCGTCAAGAAAAGACTACAATTGGTGAAGTTCGAGCCTCTATCCAAAAAACAACGAAGCGCCCCCTCTACTACTACTCCAAGCGAAAGGGCTAACAAGCAGATCCTAGCCTGCCACTCATTTGTCTTCAAGGAAGGCTTACTTGGCGAACTGAAGGCCATGGAGGAAGGGCTAGGAGGGATGGCCTTTCTCTTTAGCCAAATGGTTCACGGATATTCTCAATATGTGCTGACGAGGGAGGCCTATGGCGATAAGAATCCATTAGACGTCCTGGCTGAGAAAAATGCCATTATTACTCGATTGAAACAGGTCGAGGAGGGGGCACGCAAGGCTAAGGAAGAGTTTAGCCATCGAATTGCCAAGTTGGAGGAGAGTGTATGCAATTTAAAGGAACAATTGGCGGACGAAGATCCGAGAAAGGGCGGTTGGAGCAAGCCAAAACAAACCTTCAGGTTAAGTTGTCCACCGCTAATGCCAAGTATGTTCAATTGGAGTTGAATCTTTCTTCCTAGCTTAGAGCTTCTAAAAGTAAAGTTCGAGATCTTGAAGCTAAAGTACAAAAGCTAGAAGCCTGCGTGGTAACTTGTCAGGAAAAATCTCAAGAAATGCACCGCCGCTAGATATAGTTCGTCCAGCTTTCCTTTGAGAACACAATGGAATAGGTGCGTTACCCACTCCAGCAAAACTTGGACATCAAGTGCACCAAGGCCAATTGCGAAGTCATCGACAGTATTTAGCATGCAAACATTAATGGTGAGATGGTCCTGACAAATCCTGTCGTTCCTATTGTCGGTTTAGACCTTGAAACTGATGTGAATGAAGAGGCTAGAGCCGGTTTGGAGCAACTGGGGGATGGGGTTGATTCTGAATCACTCGTTGACAGGCAAGATACCAAAGGGTAACTTGTAGACAGTTTCATATCGACCCCACAGGTGACACCGACAATCCCTCCCTCAAATGAGGTTGTGGTATTAGGTTATGAGCCTGACCTCAGGGTCACTGGTGCCTCTCACCTCGAAGTTGATGAAGATGTTGCCAATGCCAATTGTTGAAGGGCCGAAATGCCAGTTTAGCTTTGTAGTTTGTTTTGAAACAATTTGTATTTTAATTTGAACAATTTGTATTCCAATGTGTTTTGGCAATTTATGCACTTCGAAATTTGAATAGTTTGAACATAATTTGTGCATACTAAATGTCTTCATTTATTTTATCTCTTTTCATCTTGTTCCTTCACGCGACTTATGAACGCTAAATATTTTATCACGCTTTGCCCTCATTTTACAGTATCTTTCATTAGCACTTCGCATTTTTGAAAACTATATGCTTTGCCCTCGTTGTTTTTAACTTTGTGCCCTTTTTGTTCGTATTTTAATTTTCTTCGCTTTTCATCTTCTTGATTTTGTTTTTAACTTTGTGCACTTCATGATGAATTTCTGCTTGTTCATCTTGAACCTCGGCTGGAGTGAATCCACATACACGAGGTGATAACTTTCCCACAACAGCTGGAGCAAATCCATGTACGCTAGGTGGTAACTTTCCTACCTCGGCTGGAGCGAATCCACATACACGAGGTGAAGGTCTTTTTTACCCTAGCTAGAGCAAATCCACATAGACGGTGTGGTTATTTTTCTACGCTGGCTGGAGCGAATCCACGGTGTGGTTATTTTTCCTACGCTGGCTGGAGCGAATCCACGTACACGGAAATGGTAACTTTTCTACTCCGCTGGAGCAAATCCGCGCACATGAGGTGTTTTATCTTCCTACCTCAACTAAAGTGAATCCACGTACAGAAGGTGGAAGTCTTTCTATCCCAGCTGGAGCGAATCCATGTACATAGGATAGACATTTTCCTACCCCAGCTAGAGCGAATCCACATACACGAAGTAGTAATTTTTCCCACACCAGCTGGAGTGAATCCACATACAAGGGGTGGGACCTTTTTTTCTTTTTTACGCTTCTTCTTTGCCTTAATCTGTTTCGTCCTGCACTCCACTTTCTAGGCCAGAAAAACTCTCATTTTATTAATCACGTAGGGCAAAAAATAGTACAAGAACTACGAATTATAGTACACAACTCGACCCAACTATACTACGAGTAAAACTACTTTAATCAAAATTAAAAGTCGTTTAAGCTTCATTACCAATCATGCCTCAACTATAATATCGTTTGAGGTTGCTAGCATTCCATGTCCGTGGGATGGTAACTCTGAGTAGCGTCTCAAGTGCATATGCCCCTGTGCCAGTTTTCGAGTTAACCCAATAAGGGCCTTCCCACTTTTCAGCAAACTTCCCTTACCTAGCATTCTTCCCACCAATGTTGGTGCGTCTTAATACCATATCTCTTAGTTCGAAGGTTCGAGGAATGACCTTCTTGTTGTACCTTATTGCGACCTGTCTCTTCAAGGCAGCTTCTCTTATGGCTGCGACCTTTCTCCTTTCTTCAACAACATTTAACTCAATTCGGAGGAATCTGTCGTTATCTTCTAGTTTTAGGATGGCCACTCTATACGTCGGCTCTCCAATTTCTGCCAGGATCATTGCCTCCACACCATAAGTAAGGAGGAAAGGAGACTTTCCAGTAGAAGAATGAGGGGTTGTGCAATACACCTAGAGGACGTGTGGTAGTTGCTCAACCCAACACTCTTTTGCTTTGTCCACTCGCCTTTTGAGTCTAAAAAGAATGACTCAGTTTGCTGCCTCTACAGTGTCCATTTGTTTGGAGGTGTTCAACCTAAGTAAAGTGTTGCTTTATTTTTAGCCCGGCCAAGAATTCTTGAAAACTTTTGTCTGTAAACTGCGTGCCGTTATCTGACACCAGGATATCCAGTATCCTGAACCTGCAAATAATCTGTCGAAACACAAAGTTTTCCATATTCCTGGTCCGTGGTGGTAGCTAGTGGCTCTGCCTTAATCTTCTTGGTGAAATAGTTGATTGCTACCACCAAATATTTCACTTGACTAGGCACATTTAGAAATGGGCCAAGCATGTCGATCTCCCACCAAATAAAAGGTCAGGGGAAGTGATTGTGCTCAAATGTTCAGGAGGAGCGAGATGAATGTTAGAGCATTTCTGGCATCTATCACACTTTTTAATAAACTCCAGTAGTATCATTTTCTAACGTCGGCCTAGTAGTAGCCTGCTCTGAGTATTTTCTTGGCCAGGGATTTTCCCCCTAGGTGTTGACCACAACATCCTTCATGTATCTCCGCCATTACATATCTCAGATAGTTTGATAGCCCAAGCCGTCATTCTTCCAGCTAGCTCAGGCCTGTGCAGAATATGTCAGATCAGCTGACCTGTCCTTACTACAATCTGATGCGACTAAAAATACAGTCTCAGCCGCCTTGCTGCCATAACCACCACAAATACAACCTTCTCCATCTTCGAATATCTCGGTTAGGCACCTTAGACAGCCTTGCTTATGAAATAGATCGACATTTGCCCCTCTGATATACTTTTAAGTTTCGCCCTATCTACTCCTCAAACACCTTATTCATCATCCGACGTTTTTCTGTCATGAAGGCAATCTTCTCCTGATCGTCCGGGTATAGAAAAATTTGATTATATTTGAAATAAGCATCCATGAAGGACATATAACAAAACACGAAAGAGCCGTATACCAGCCTGTCAATGTCAAGAGAGGGTTTGAATCTTTTGGGCAGTGCTTGTTAAGATCAGTGTAATCAGTACACGTTCTCCATTTACCATTTTGTTTCTTAACAAGTACCACGTTGGCCAACCAAGTGGTATATTTCACCTCCCGGATGAACCCAACCTTCAATAGTTCATCAACCTGCCCTTCAATCTCCTGTAAACACTTTGGGGTCATCTTCCTCCTTCGTTGTACACACCGCCTTACCGATGGATCCACCTCTAGCCGATGGCAAAAGAAATTTGGATCTATCCCTAGTATGTCAGTCGGCTTCCCAGCAAACAGGACGGCGTTATCCTTCATAAGGGCTGATATATCTTCCTTCTTCTTCTTGTCAAAGTCGACACCAATTTTCACTACCTGACCGACTTCCTTTCAAACCTAGACCGAGATGCACTCTCTTTCTAGCTCAGGTCAGGGTATCCAGTAGTCCTTTTTCATCTCATCTCGGTAGTCTAACTCGATTAACAATACTTCACCTTTTTTGCAGTTGGGTTTGTACTCCAACTTGAGTTTAGGGCCAACTTTGAGAGACTCCTTGTAACACTCTCTCACTTTCTTCTAATCTCCCTGAAAAGTGACTACCTCCATGTTATCACCTGACGAACTTCATTGCTAGATGTGATGCCGAGATAACTGCTCCCTAAAGCGTTTAAAGTTAATCTCCCGAGAATAACATTATAGGAGGATTTAGCATCTACTACGATAAATTAAGTAGTTATTGTCTTTGTATAGGGCGGCTTTCTAAAGGTCACATGCAACTTTATGTATCCTATAAGCATAATGTGGTGCCCTGAGAATCTAATCAAATCTTCATTATAAGGCATCAACTCAGACTCTAGAATTTTTAGCTTCTTGAAAAGCTCATAAAACATAACGTCGACGGAGCTCCTGATGTCCACCAAGAGCCTGTGGACTTCCTTATTCGCCATGAGAACATTTATCACAAGAGGATCATCATGGTTTGGCACAACACCAACATAGTCGGAATCATCAAAAATTAAGGCGATGCCCTCCTCTTAATAGGGTTATCAATAGCACGAACCCCAGAAGAGGTTGCTAATACTTCTCTAACATGCCTTTTTCTTGCATTATTCAACAGACTTCTTCCTGAAAATTTGCCCGGTATAATATATATGATCTCATGACTCATAATGGGAGAATGAGTGGGAGATCTTGTGGGTCACCGTGGTGACTACCGCCGGATAACCTAAACCGCGACATCCTCTCGTGATGGCTGAGGTAGGGAATGACTCCTCATAAGACTATGTTGATGTGGTGATCTCTCCCTCTTAGGTGGGGAACACCCCCTTTTGGGACTTTTTGTCCTCTCCCTCCGTGGTGAAGGGTGTCGTATTCTACCACGATTGCCTCCATTCTACTTTACAAAGCGGCTAAGTCTTCCCCACCTAATCAACAATTCAATGGCGTCCTTCAGCTGATAACACTCATCAATGTCATGTCCCAGTGCCCTATTATATAGGCAATATTTGGACTAATCTCCACCTTCTCTGTTTCTTATTGGTTTCGGGGATTTTATTCCCTCTTCAACAAACTCTACATTGTATACCTTATTCAAAATTCTTCCTCTAGAGGTATTTAATGGCATATAGTCTTCGAACCTCGGTCCTCGTTTGTACAAACCCCAATCCTCATGAAGCGGCAGTTTGTCAACCTTTGATTGCGGATTCTTCTTTTGCGTTACATTCTCGGCCGTCTTCGCTTTCCTAGCCTCAAGCACGTTCTCATAGTTAATGAATTTCCCTACTTGCTTCAAAAATTCCTCCATTGAAGTCAGAGGCATTTTAGCAATTGACATAAAGAAAGGCGAGCCTTCCTTTACCCCGTCCTTAGCCAGCATCAACACCACTCCGGGTTGCAGGTTCTTAACCGCCCCTGCCTCCTGATTAAACTTGTTAATATAATCTCTCAACGGCTCATATGCGCCTTGGCAGATACTCCTCAGGTCTGCCTTGATTTTAGGTCTAGCCTTGCTAATTGCAAAGGTGGTCTTAAACTCTCGTAGCGTCATCCACGAGTCAATGGATCTCGGCTCCAAAGATTGAAACCATTTCAGTGCCATTCCCTTCAACGAGACCGAGAACACTCTGCATGTCAATGAGGCAGAAGCTCCTTTATAGCACATTACCGATTCAAACAATAAGAGGTGATCGTTTGGATCAGTAGATCCATCATACAACTCCAACGAAGGTAGCTGTTGTAGTTGCTTCGGAACCTGTAACTTCAGAATTCTCGTAAAGAAAGGAAGGTTGAACAAAATCATCTCATCGTCTTCGTTCACCTCCACTGCCATGTACATGTCATGCATCTTCGATGCAGCATGACCTGATCTCAAAGCGGATGCTGCAGACCACTTAGTGTGATCGTAGTTATTCTCCATAACTTTCTTACTCTCCCTTTCCGCTCGAAGCTCTGCAATAATCTTCCCCTGTTCTTTCAGCGTCTCTCTCTGTTGCTACAGTAATGCAGCGAGGTCAACCATAGTGACTGACAGTGCCAAAATACCGTTCGCCTTTGGGACCGCTTTAGGCGTGGCGAAAGCAGCTTTACCATCCCTAGGTGATGGTGGTTAAAGCTTTGGTGACGAAGGTGCCACAACAGACTTACGATTTGTTGTGCTAATCATCATGAACAAATCTTCGAATAATGAAGTGAAGAGAATTAGAAAACGATTCCCATAGACGGTGCCAATGTTGTGTGGTGAGCACGAGGAAAGATCTCTAGTAAACTTCCACAGTGGTTGTTGGCGTCTCTAGTGGTGGCACCTACAAGGACTCCGACGCCTAAGTTAGTAAAGGTGCAAGAGTGAGTGAGAATGAGAGAGAACATGAGTACCTAATGAGTGTAGAGCCCTTTATATAGAATGTTTTGGAGGAAAATTCCGTTAGAGTTAGGTGCCACGTGGCAGCGTGTGTTCGAGTGCCTCATTACACGTTTTCCTTGCCATTAGGCGCATTCCACGTCGTACCGGGTAGGCATAAAATCAAACCGAGATAACAAGGGATTATCATCCAGAATATACATGGCTGTGCTAACCGGGATAGACGGCAAGTGAGCCAACTTAAGGTTGAGTGTCCAAGTAACCTCCAGAACAAAAAGGTAGCGACCTAGGTTGCTAGGTGACCCATATATTATAAGGGATAGTATTACTTTAGATGATCCAATGTAGTAGCGAGCACGTTTAATGAGAAAACCCCACCAATACCTCTAAGGAGAGTATCCCTAAGCCGAAACCAATAGAGATGCTTAGAAACCAAACACCTCAAGGTAAGGAAGGGAGCAGAAAGGTACTCACACTTTCACCCTGCAACGGGAATAGAAGATAGTCGACATAAGATGAAGGAATAGTGACCTTAGTTTCAGGTAGCCGAACCTTATAAGGAAGGACATCACCTTAGATAACTCGAGGTAATAGCGAGACTTGCAGATTAGAGAATCCCTACCTACCCCTTAAGAAAAGATGTTCAAAAACATATAGAAACTCCAACCTATTAGTGATGAGGATGGGGCAAAAAGATAAAACTGCTTAGAAAAGGAAAACCTAGAAAGTTGTTTAGAACAAAAGCCTATAAGGATAGACTCCTTAGTATAACCTATGGTATAGGCAGATATCTAAGCTAAAACGACCACCTTAACCGAAGGTTATGTTTGAGGATTCGACCTGAATAAGTAGAAAAGAATTGTGATAGATGTTCAAAAGATAGATCAAGCCTACCAAGATAGTTGTAAAGTCAGTTTCAACATAAGGGTTTGAGGAATCCATTAGAGCCCTAAGAAATAAATCTTCCTAAATACACTTAAAGGAAGACTAAGGAGTCATTCGAAGTTTAAAGTTAGCCTAAAAAGGGCATTAGTAGAGTGGACCTGATCAAACCGAGAAAAGTGAGATGGATAAAGAGTTTTGGAGACCTCAAGACTAAGATTTTCTTGAGTAATCAATGGATGACATCACATGAGATCAAAAAGAGGGAAGTTAAGATTTAAGATAAGGATATGAAAAGTGAAGAGATGTTGTAATCAAGAGAGAGTAAGACTCTAAGTTGGAATATCGCCTTAGATGAACCCTAAGAGTAAGATTTCCCCTAAGTGAAGTTAAGGAGAAATCTTAGAAAATTTCAAGGTCAAGCTTAGTCCTAAAGTCATTAGTAAGATGAATCTTACGAGATTAAAAGAGATGAGATGGATAAGGAGTTTTTAGTAATCCTCAAACTATGATTGATGTGACTTATCATGGAGCTAGGTTGCTTATGAGCAAACACCTAGAGAATAGAAACCTAGGATGGATCAGTGGAGGAATCCATATGCCTGTAAATGATGGTTGAGGATTAGAATGAAAAAAGAAAAAAAAAACCTATACTGGCAGGAAAGTTGTAGATGTTTGATAAGAAAGTACTAGCCTAGTTTAGTATAAGACCTTATAAAACCAGTTATAATCCTAGGAATATGATTTTCTAGAAAAGGTTAGGATAAGGGATGAATTATTAGGTCAGAAATGATCATAGTACAATGAGCTTTAAGAATATTAGAACCTCGGCAGAAAAGACAAGTAGGGATATGAGAATGTAATTAGGTTTTGATTTTTGAGGACGAAAATCTTTTAAGGAAGAAGAAATGTAACATTCCCAAATTTTGGAATAATATAAATGAGAATATAATTATTGTCTAGGATGTTTATAGGTATTAAATAATAGTTACCCTTATATTAGAATATTATAGGAATAAGATAATAGGACCCTAAACGAAACTTTAAGACCCAAAATGGGTCGGAGGCCTATCAAGCCCACACACATATACGGTTTATATAGAAAAAAGAAGGAAGAGTTAGAGAGAGAGAAAAAAGAAAAGAGATAAAAGAGAGAAGGACGAGAAGGAGAGAGGAGAAGGAAAAAAGGAAGACAAGAGGAGGTGCAAAGATCTTCAAGCCCTGAAGCTCATCTTCGTACATCCCCGAGGTGAGTGCTTCCTCCTTGTCCGCCCCTACTTCTTTGGTTGTTGATTATATCCTTTTCCCATTGTTCCTTTGAACCCTAAGTTTGGGTTCTATGGATTTTTGACGATTACGCGTGATTGAAGGGTTTATTTGGTAGATTAATCAGTTAGAAATGAAGTAGAAGTGTTTTAGGAATGATTTTGGTGCATGGAAGTACTTGGGTGGCCATTAATGGCCTTAAGCAGATTAGATTTTGCAAAAATCACGATATACAAAATCACTACTCTAGCTGGGCGAAAATCAAGATTTTTTTTAGCTGAGAGTCTTATGTAGGCTCGCCAGTGAGAGTAGGTCTCGCTAAGCGAGAGTTAAGTCTAGAGAGAGTATGATCGTACCTTTGTTTTGTATGCTTGTTCTTGTATGTTTGTCATTGTTTGTTATGTTGTGTTGAAATATTTAATGATGATTGCTTGAATAATTATAGTATACTGTATTCATGTGATTGTTGTATTTGTCTGGGATTGTATGTGGGTAACGATAAACTCTACTTAAGAAGCTACCTAAGATACTTAAGATCCCATCAAATGCCTCCTTAGCAAAAGGTGGAGAATTTTCCCTTAGTTTATGAAAGGTTTTGATGAAAGGAAAGTATATGTTTTTAAAGAAAGATGTTTTAAAAAGGAAAGCTTTGCTTTCAAAGATAAGTACCTCCTTAGTAACATTAAGACCTCCTTGGTACCAGTCATGTCTGAGTCACACCCTTAGCATACTATGGTGTGCAAACTGCAGTGAGAATTCTGAAGTTGCCAAGGAGAGATGAGGTTTTCTGCAACTCTAAGATGAGTTGTAAAAAGGAAAAAGGGCTAGAAGGCCCTTTGCATCGAGGGAAGAGACCATCATCCTTCAGATGCTAGGGGAAAAACAATATCCTTCGGTAAAGGAATGGTGGGTCCTTCAATAAGAGAAGGACATAGTCATTCTTCGAAAAGGAAAGAATATTGAGGGAACTACTTTGACAACAGAAGTGGTTCAGCCACTTGAACCGATGGTAATAAGAGGTCGAGCGAGAGGGACGCCTCTTGATGGCTAAAGCTCAGCTAAAGAAAAAAATGGTATGCAAGTAAAACTTAATAATAAAGATAAAGAGAACTACACCGAATAGAAACAGAACTAGGATATGAATGATGTGAATGCCTTTGTGAGACATGTATGTTGCCCTATGGCATATATGATGATGTGTATGCCTAGTCATAAGTGAATCTAGTTAAGTCTAAACTAAAGAACCTATGTACTTAGTGAGGACACAGTTTATGTATAAGTCCTAAAAAGGACAAGAAAAGGGAAACGTTAGGAAAGGAAAGGCCATGCTCACTTAGTATTATAGAAAGTAAAAAGTCTAGAAAAAGTGATCCAGAGTGTGAAGTCCTCATCAAAGCAATAGGAAGATAGTTGTTTAGTGTAAGAAACAGTATGAGTTAAAAGACTCGAGGCTCAAGCCCACTAAAGATTAGCAAGCCCTAAATTGAGCATAGTTTATAAGAATAAGAACTAAAGAGGTAAGGGATTAAGGGTTTTAGTAAGAGGTATAACCATGAGAGTATAAGAAAAGGATCTCTAGAATAAAAGATCAGCCTAGAGTCCTTAGAACACCCACTGAGCCAATATGTCCCATCTTTTTATGTTTTATGTTTTTACAAGTTAAGCAGGTAAAGTCCTCTTGGAAATAGCTTAAAGTCTAAAGCTTGGAGTCACTATACGAGGAAGGGTTTATAGCTTTGGACCATTCAATAACTAAGAGTTAGTTTATGTTTATGTTTCTTTTGTTCATGTTAAGTGCCAAGAGATTTGTAATAGCTATTTTAAGTATGATTATGTAATCGACATTTAAGTCTTAGTTTCCGCATAGTTTTTTTTATATTCTTATATTCTAAACTCTTGTGTTTTAGTAATATAAGTATGTAAAAGGTAATGTTCTTTAGGGTGGTACAATCACTTTATTAGCACAAAAGGTATATGAATAAAGAATCATCATCTTACCTCTGGGCGCTCTATAAAGCCACTATTGTGCAAATCATAGAGCCTAAATGAAACTGAAAGAAGATACCAAACCTAATGCATCAGAACAGCTAGATCACACAGTAAGGAATTTAGGATAAACCACAAGTTGAGGATTTGACGTTTAACTTACAGGCTATCTTGTCTTCTATTGGTGCATTTGGATGAAAAACATTGAGAGATCTAACAAAGTCATCGAAGTCAATCACTCCCTTTCCCTTGACATCAAATAGATCAAAGATCTGCACGTAGAAATTTTATATCATATCAATGGATATCCATTCCATTGAAAAGATTACGTTATAGAGAAGCCATAAGAATGAAATAAAATGTCATTGAAGATATTTGTAACAAAGTTGCAAAGCTAATCAAACATTGATTTCAATTTGAAAAGGAACCCCGGAGATGAGAAAAATAATCTGCATATATAAATTTGGCAAAAACTGGAGCCAAGCAAATGGTTTGCAATAAATGTTAAAGGCTTATGATGAATGGATTAATATATTGAGTTTCTTCCAGAACAACATAGTGAAACAGCAAATGTCTTCAATAACCTACTTGCACAGCAAATGTTGATATAAAGAGTACATTTCGGTCAGTCTGTAGTCATTCACAATTGCTTGCAAGAAACATAATCATGGCATAGTTATTATCATCAAGAAAGCAAAAGTATGATATATTACCCGATTTGCAAAGATGCTCTCCTTTCTTTTGTTTTTGAAGATTGCCAATTGAAATTCTTCCTGTAAAGAAAGAACACCCATAACCACAATATGGACTACAAATTTCATGTGAAGAACAAGTTGGATTAGGACAATAATATATGAAAAATTCTTTAACAAACCAAAAAAAAATAATTTTAAATTAAATATATGAAAGAAAAACTTAAAGAAAATAGATATTATTGTAGATCATTCACGTCTGGAAGCATCATTGAGAAAATAACAACTGATTATCTTCATATTACACATAATTGATTAATTGGAAAATTCCAAACCAAAGTTATGTATGGACTAAATTCTTGACAAAATTACAAATGCAAATATAGACCCAATTTATCATGACAGCATACCCATTGCAAGATAGATGTCAGAATATAACTAAGTTCATTACAGAGAATGAGTGGAGATAGAAATGATAAATAGTAACAATCATCATAGATCAACTAATGTAAAAAAAAAAAAAGGCAGTCGCTATGTAGTACCTTGCTTATTAGTCCATCATTGATAACAGAACTGCTGATGCTCCTAAAAAGCTCAAACAGTGCTTCAACCTCACTGACAGTGACTGGCAAGTGAAAAGAAAAACCAATAATTGATATACAAGTTTAAACTACAAAACTAACATATGGAGAAATAGAGATAGAGCAATTCCATAGCAAATGCATCACTAGATGGAAACATTCTTCTAAATAATTGATAGGTACAAGACTCAAACACAACCATCACATCCATTTCAACTGAGACAATGATACATAAACCTACAACTCTCAGTTTTGTTTCTTAAATTTGCAGAGCTTGCTGAATGCATAGGTCTAAAATTGTGTGTTTCGAAGAGGAGAAAAGCTTTGTAGCAAATGGGTAATAAAAAAAAGAGGCCTTTTCTGCTTAAGGTAGTGACGGAATGGAATCTAATGGAAGATTTCAGAATCTAATTTAACAGAAAAGATGTGAGTTATTCTTTAATCTCTTGAATTTTGCAAGTTGACTAACAACAGTTTCTTCGGTTTAATTTACTTCACAAAATACAGCAATATGAACAAAGCATGGTCAAAACCATTTCCCTTCATGTATCCCACATGAAGATGGAATAAGAATGGGTAGGAGGACCAAGGGGAAGTGCTCGTTTATAAAGGTCCACCTTTGCCTACTTTTAACAATAAACCAAACAAAGTGAACTTTGTTTTGTTTGTTATTAAAATTTGCAATCTTTCCCTTCACAAAAGTCTCCTAGGCACAGGAAACAAACCGTACATAATTGCAAGCCCTTATAGATAAAATACTATAACTTTGTTTTAACATTAGTATTATACTTATAAGATTCATCCAGCAAGAGTGCAAGACCAAAAGTAAATTCACAATAAGCAACTCCTCAGAAGTGAGTATAGTTAGAATTCAATAAAACAGTCACATATCATTATACAAGAATTACAGCTTTCGTTGGAAAAATTAATCAACTTACAAGCTGTCTGTGATGCAAGAGTTACTGTATTCTCCTGCGCAGGAAACTGTCTTGCTGACTTAGAGTTGAAACAGCCCATTTATGGAAGAAAAGCAGGTAAGGCAGCACAGTACAGGACCGGTGCTCGAACTTACCTGAAATAGATCATCAAAACCATCTTAACCTTTCAATTCCAACCGAACTGAATCACCGCAATATATAATAATAATAATAGATAAACAATTCAACCCTACAATAATGCATGGTAGATTAACTAAAAAAACTAAAAGTTGTTTTAAAAAAACTAAAAGAAAGAAGAGGGAAAAATTAAAATAATGTTTGCAGTCCAAGGATTTCCAACACCCTATGTCAAAAATAATAATTGACCATTAACAAATGAAAGCTATGAGCTCAGGTGTCACAAGAAGACATAATTTATGTAAATTATTGACGAAAACTTTTCAAAACAAGTTACAGCACAAGAAGCAAAAGGGCAAATAACAAACATATTGAGTAATCAACAAATAAAAGAAATGACCTTGAATTGGGATTTATCCCATTACAAGCAAGATGAAATCATCTTTAAAACTTAAAGAACAATCAACATCACAGAATCCCATAAAGATGCAACATAAACCAAATTTATAACATTATATCCATTATCTCGGAATCAAAGCATGCAAAAGAAGTCAAGAAGATCGATAAACAAACAAAGTGTCAGAAAAGGAAAATGCGAGAACGAAATAAAACCCACAAGCCTAATTAATCACCATAAGAAAATGAAAAATAAATAAATAAATAAATAACAACATGAAACCCACATTGTACTTTCTTTTTCCCCTTTCCCCTCCCGTAACATAAACCCCATCAAAGAAAGAGTATCTAAATCAAAGCAAGTCAAACTCAATAAAGAAAAGGAAAAGAAAACAGGAATGGAATCATAACAAAGTTAAAATGATCACAATTCGGACCATGAATAACGAAAATGGAAAAGAAACTAACCCTCTTCAAAACCGTGTTCAGAAAATTGGCATGTAGTATGGCAACGGAGGTAGAGAGACGAGGGAGAGAAACTTAGGAGACACGGAATTTTAGAGAGAGAATAAAAAAGTGTAACTGTCTCATGTATGCTGTTGGTGATGATGGATTAGATATATATATACGATTTAGAGATTCACGCTGGTCTCGTCCTAAAGTCCCTGAACTGAAGTAAAGTTGGAAACGTTAACGGCAAATTGTGTTTGCTGTTGGATGGCGGCAGACCCACACAGAATATAATAAACACAAAATATTTATGAACTAATAATTTTTAATTTGATCCTTAAAAAAGTAATACTCTTAGTTAATGAAAAATATTCAAAGAATATTTTTTAAGATAAAATCAATAAAATTTCTATATATGTCGTTTAGTGATTTTAGTTCATAATTTTTTCACAAATATATAGGGAAAATGGAATCGTTGTGTATCATTTGGAATATTCCTATCACTAAATCAATAGATTTCCCTATTTAGTCAACTATCTCACATGGGCTTTTTTTTTTACTTGATTGGTTTAATTATTCATTTGTTGTTTATAGTTATAAAAAAAATTAATTTTTATACTTAAACATATTTCTATTTATTTTTATACATATTATTTTTAATTTTTTTTAGTCCTTATACATATGATTTTAATTTCTTTTAAGGGTTAAAAAAAATTAAAATAATATGTATAGGAATTAAAGGAGGATGTTTTAAAATATAGAGACTAAAAGAGAAAGTTTTTGTAACTATGAAAATCAAATGAGACCAACATAGTGTGACATAGTTGATAGAAAAACTATGTCCCTTAAGTATATGGATAGGAGTTCGATCTTGATCGTGCGTAAAAAAGAGTATTTGTTTGAAGAGGTCAGCCCTTAAATGAATTTACGTATCTTAAGAGATTAGTATCTGATTCTCAGTTAGAAGATATCTTGGACAACAACAAAAAATAAAATCAAATGGGTAATTAAACCTACTTTATTTTTTATCTTTTCGTTCCATACAAGAAAGAGAAGATTTTGCTTTTGAAATTTCTTGACATAGATATAGAAAACTGCTCCTATTAGGCCAATTAATCACTTATTCACTTACCTCATGTTGAATATTCATACTATTGAATCAACGAAGCGTTAATATTATATAATTATTCAAAGGTAATATAACTCAAGATCTTATTATCTTTTTCATTTAATAAAATTAAGAAATATTTTAGTTTTGCTTTTATCAAAAATGTGTTGTATGAATTTTAAATGTTCTTTTTCAAAATATAACAATCATGAGGCCCATGAATTAACTAGTACGAAATTATTTCAACTTAATCAATAGTTTCAAGTCTAGTATATGCAGCTATGTTAAACTCTCAAAAAAAGAATTTTACTGCTATAATGTTTTATATGATTCAAACAAAATTGTCTCCCATAGAAAATACATATAGTTTCTGCCAAAAAATAAAATATTACAGTCAAAAAAATATATTACAGTCAATAACGTGTTTCTTACCGTAATTGAGCTTACATTAGATTGCTATTTAGGAGAATTAAGGATTTTAATCGGGATAGGTCAATGTAAAGTATTTTTTTTAAACTGTTTAAAATTAACTCGTCGCAATTAGCGAGAAAGATAATATTTATTAATCACTTTTATTTAAAAGTGAATTATATAATATTATTAATATAAATAATATCTTATTTAGATTATTTATTCTAACACTATAAAATTTTATTTTATTTTAAAAATGAAATGATTTCTACATATATTTTCATTTTTACGTAATCACGCATCTTTTTATTTGTAATAAATGTTTCATGAATTTTTAAATCAAATGAAATTAATGTGTTTCCTTTTTAATTATTTATTCAAGTAAAAAAATTATTTTTTAATTATTTTTAATTAATATTTAAAATTTTCAATTGATATTAAATTTTATATAAAATTTATAATCACTACTAAAATAATATTTATTAATTAAATTAAATTTAAAATTGTAGCTATAAATATTTATATTTTTATATTTTATTTTGTTATTAATAAAATAATATATTCTTAAATTTTAATCTGTATACTTTTTTGTATTTGCAGTATATAAGTGTCTTAGCAGTTGCTAGTCAATTTTTATCTTAAAACTTTTATCAATCAAGTGAATATATATATATATATATAGATAGATAGATTAAGTATTTTGTGAGAATGAGAAAAGTAAATTTGGATGATATAATCATATATAAAATATCAAAACTTAAAGTCACGTGATCATGTGAATTTTAAAAAAATCACATAACTTATGTATTTTAATCTTAACCATGTATAATAAGATATAATAATTAATATTTATTCTTTCTATTTTCATTTAAAAAATTTAACATAGTATATAGAATAAAATATAATTTTATATTCATAAAAATATTCAAATTAGAGATGAATTTTTTTAAAAAAAAGGTATGGTCATACATTTAAAATATGCCACATGAAAATTAAAATTAGATAAATAATATAGAAGATAATAATAATAATTTATAACTTTAAAATAAATATAATAAATAAAATTACAATTATCTGCAACACAAACTATTTGTGATTAATGCCAAAGCTTGCAAAGTATATGTTTGACTCAGTTAAAGATTTAAACTTGAATTTATTTATTTAATTAAAAAAACAAACTTAAACAAATATTTAATAAGTCAAATTCAAATAATTGATAAATAACTTAACTCCTCAATCTTCACATTTAATAATAAAAACTCTTATTTATAATATAAAAATTCATAAGATCATGATGGATAATGATCACTAAAACTCCGATACTATGTCAGCAACTGATATTATTAAAAGTTTCATTTATTAGATAAAGTGCATCTATGTGAAATGTTCCATTCCTCTATACAAGGAAAATTCTAAGCAAGCACGCTAAGTTCACAAAATACTTTTGTATCCACATCAGTTGAAATTAATTTTGAATATTAGCTATTGCAAAATTGGCATTAATATTATTAATTAATTATAAATATAATATGTTTAATTCTTAACTTAGTTGTGTCTAATTTTGATAAACAAATTTAAATAACAGATGCAATAAATAACATTATATAATTATACACATGCAATTGCACCAAAACATAAGTAATGGTATATATCTCAACATAAAAACGGTAATTAGATTGATGTGGTAAATTAGTACCTTAACTAATCAATTGTTTCATATATAATTAAATCGATGTCACTCAATCCCAACGTTGCCAACTAGTTTTTTTTTTTTTTTTAAATTACGGATAGAAGACAATCATACTCAAGCTAAATAGAATCATTATAGATGGTAAGGTTCTTATTTCGAGTATTTAATGCAATTATATACCTAAAATTCAAACTCTAGACCACTAGTTAAACTAGAACAATTATGTATCATTTATGCATTCGATAGTAATGTTGCCAACTTGTATGCCATAATGTAATTGAAATTTAATTTAATCAATCAATTTAAGCACATTATATTTTAATATTCAAGTTGCCTAATGCTTTCATGGAAATTTGGTGCATATAGTGTTAGTATACAGATTCATGTATTTGTACCCAAAAAAATAAAAATATTTTTCTTTTAAGGCAAAACAAAAATTGTCTTAAAAAGACTCTATATGAGAATAATCTTTGAAAATCGTCACTATTGAGTTTCTTTTTTAATTTTTTTAGAAAATGTGAACCCCAATATATGAGGTATTAAACCATTTAAATTCTCATCTGGTGACGTAAGACAAAAATAATTTGCTATACTACTTATTGCATTGAAACAATTAATTTTGTTCAAATAAAAAAAAGAGAAACAAATTATTTATCATATTAATTACTTGTTTGCGAAAAAAA
Organism: Spatholobus suberectus; assembly: GCA_004329165.1. Taxonomy (NCBI): domain Eukaryota; kingdom Viridiplantae; phylum Streptophyta; class Magnoliopsida; order Fabales; family Fabaceae; genus Spatholobus; species Spatholobus suberectus. Next base: position 28,399,763 of record CM014734.1, read on the forward strand.
AAGTATTATACTATTCGATATTGAAATTATTAATTTATTATTTAAGAATAAGGATGCATTTGTTTCAAACTATCATGTTATTTTTCTAGTATCACATTCCCAAAAATATTATAACCAGAAATGTTATTCCTCGATATATTTAAAAACATGTTTGGTTACATTTTAATATTCCTAGGAATATTTTTGAAAATTCAAAATAATTTAAATAAAAAATAAAAAAAAATAGAAATTACATATGTGTTAAAAAATAACTACCCTATGTTCCTATAGGAATATCACTCTTCCAACCATTCTCATGGAATAGAAATATAGGAAAATATGATAAAAAGGGGAGTTACAACTTTTTCAGAAATCAACAATATCCAAAAATAGTTTTACAAAACTTGTAACAAACATAGGTATATTACATTCCGATATTTACATTTTTTAGAATTAACTTTTAATTCGTGATAAAAACACACTCTAATGTATATATGGACTTTTCTCTTTCTCAAAGTAAACATTATCCAGTCAAGTATAATTTGGTGTACGGTCGAGCGTAAGATTCTAGATATAATATTATATTAGATTAGATATGCTCCCCTCTATCAACGTTTTTTTTTTTAATAATTTTGTAATTGGTTAAAATAGATGTCACCTTTTGAATAAGACTAGTTCGTATACAAGTTATCACTAGTCTAATAATTTAAAAATCTACCTTTCGAGAATTATGTAGAGATTGGAATAGGTGCATCTTCTTTGGATAACTTGGAGAATTGTCTAGTATTTTTTATGACTCATTGTAAAAAGAAAAAACAGGGCAGTTAACTCTAAAATGAGTAAAATCTAAACACCAAATAAGAGATGGAAAAATGTAGCGCAGAGAAAGCACATAGTTGTTATTCATGAGAATCAAATAAACCTATAATTTTTTTTTTTTAAGAATTATGTAACTCAATTATAAATTCATCATATTTTCTTTAACTTTAGTTTCGGTCTCTTAATTATTTTAATTGTATAATTTTGATCTCTTTATTTTCAATTGTGCAAATTGGATCACAAAATTTTTCTCCAAGTATCAGTTTAGTTCCTCCGTTAATATGTCATCAATTTAACACTTAGTACATGTCCCCACTCACACTTGGTGCACCATCCCTTAACACTGTTAATAGCTATTATCATTTAGTGTTTGTTTGATACTTAATGGGGTATGAAATTAGGGCTTAAATCTAACAAATAATTATTTAACAAAAATGACTTCCACAAAAAGTACTTATTAGTTCTATTTATTTATCAACTATAATTTATATAGACTTGCATTAAACTTGAAAATTTTACACATAATTTGTTCTTATTTTTATTGTAGTAGTATATCATGAAAAAATTTTACACATTAAACTTAAAATGTATTTATATATGAATTGTAGTTTCTATAATTTATTTATGACTTTATTAAACTTGAAAGTTTTACACATAAAATTAAAACCGGATTTTATTTCAAATGATAAAAATAAAAAATGTAATAAAAATTTCTATTATCGAAAAAAATTCTATTTCAATTGATAAAAAGGATAAATGATATTTGTAAATGACATATGAAAGTTGCATTAATATTGATAGTGGATAGAATTAACCTGTTTCAAGTTTTGAAAGAGTCTCGGGCATCATACGCTCAGCAACAGTTGCAAAAGGCACATGATAATGGTCTCATAGTCCCAGAGCTCCCTTTTTCTAAGTTTGCTGTTTAGTATTTGAAAGTAGAAGGAAGACACAATTCTGTAACTTCATGAGTTTCTATTTTATTTTTATTTTTTCTGAAGGACATGAGTTTCTAATTGTTAACTTCTAAAAGAATATTTGAATTTTTTATTTTTTTTTACATATATTTGATAGTATGTACAATACAACAATCCAAATTTTTTTGCTTTTTTCATTATCATATGTAATATTATAATATATAATAATATATATTATATTATAATAAATTCGAAAAGTGGGAGAAAGTCCAATGATATAACTTAAATTAATAATAAATAATTACTTTTGAATATATAAATTATATTATAATTAAAATTTATAATAAATAAATATTTTTATCACATAGATTATATTTTATATTTATAATAAATAATTATTGTAATATAATACTAATTAATTATTGATAGTTTCTTTTAAAAAATATTGAAATTTAATTTAGAACTAAAGATATTGAAAATGATAGATTGAAATAGATAAGAGCTTAAAAAATTTCTAAAAATGCTTTCACTGAAAAAATGACAACTAAAAATGTTCTCATTCAAGATAGCTGTTTCATCTGATATATAGGTGAATTCTTCAACGAGAGCATTTTTAGAGTGTTTTTAGGAATTTTTTTAACCTATCATATCTTTTAATCTATCATTTTTAATATTTTTAATTCTAAATTGAATTTCAATATTTTTTTAAAAAATTCAATAATTAGAATGACATTGCATCACAATATAACTTATATCTTATAAATTTAAAATATAATCTATATGTTTAAAAATATTTATTTATTATAAATTTATGTTATATAAAATAAATATTTATTCTGTGCAATACACGGGTTAAAATACAAGTATTTAATAATTCTAAAAAAATTTAAATATATTTTTGGTCCTCATAATATATTGCTTTTTTAGTTTGAGTCCTTGTAAAATTATTTTTTTAAAATGTTCTTTGTAAAATTTATATTTTTTATTTTGGTCCTTGTGATCTTATTTTAGTCCTTATAATATATCTATTTTTTTTTTGCTTTAATTCTTATCATATTTATTTCATTTTGAGTTAGTCTCTTTAAAAAAATGATAGGGACTAAAAATAAATTATTCACATATGGGAGACAATCCTATTTGTGTCAGATAAGACCACTATAGGTAATAAAGTTCTCTCTTCAAGTATTTAACATATTGTATATCTATAACTCAAACTCGAAATTACTAGTTAAGCTAAAACAACTCCACACTGGTTAATCTACGTGCTCGGTGGTAAAGTCCAATGATATTTGATATATAATAATAATATGTGTGCGTATGTTTATAACATAAACATAAGTTATAGTGAGAAAAAGACTTAAATATAGTTTTCATCCCTCAAATTTAGGATAAGTTGGTTTTTGGTCCCCCCTCCCCCCAATTAAAAATTAATCTTTTTAGTCTCTGTAATTTGAAAAAAGCATGTTTTAGTCCTTCTGTGCAAACGTCATTAGTGAACCTGCAACATAAAACCCACCTATTACTGAATCTACTATACAAAACGCACATACTAGTGTCTTTGTTAGTGAAAATATCACACTAAACTCAGCTAATGCTATACACATGACTCAATCTGCCCTTATCAATGATGTTGCAGGTTAAAAGATTAAAATAGATTGTTTTTCAAATTACAAGGATTAAAAAGATTAATTTTAAATTTGGAAAACCAAAAACAAATTTACCTCAAATTTGAAATACTAAAAAGTATTTAAGCCTAAGAAAAATTTTAAAAATAATAAAATAATAAAATATAAATATAATTATATTAACTCAAATAATTTTTTAGTTCTTTTAATATATGGTTGTTTTCATCTTGGTTATTTAAAAAAAAAATTATGTTTTGGCCCTTATAATTTTTTTTTTTCATTTTGATTTCAATTTCTATTAAGTGATGGTGTGATTAATAAGGAAGTATTGTTTCTATGGCATTTAGTAAGGTTTTGAAAAGCACAAGGAACTTTAGAGTCCATACTTGCTAGGAAGAGGTTCTCCTTATTTAGAGTAAGAAAAAGGTCAAAACAAAGGAACAGGAATCTTCCTAGGGATAACTTAGCAAGAAAAGTGATCGTGAAGGAGACATTTTGTATAAGGAGAAGCTACTCCTTCAAGGAGAGAATATGGAGGAGGAGGTGGCTTTGGAGGATGATGATGATCTTCTGAAGAATAGGTCGTATATATAGCAGGATGATGATGAAGCGCAACTATAGCCTTATCTATCAGGGCTTGAAGTGCCACTCACTGATGAGGAATAGGCTAAATGTGACACTCATTCACATTGAACACAACCCATACTTATTTACTTATTTAAAAATGCGAGTAAAAATTTTCTCCGCTTTTAATAACAGAAAATTTGTAAATTTAACAGAATTTGAAAACGACAATAAAAAAATAAAATCTATATGTAGTTATCGTGGAGCAGTACATCATGATTTCATAATTAGAAAAATAAATGAAATACACGGAGATTGAAATATACATAAAAATAGTTACTACTTATTCCCAGTACATCAAAAAGATCCTAGTCAGAGCAGTGTCCGTCTATCCTATCCCATAAAATAACAAACTATCAGACTAGCCTTATAGGTCTTCATCAATAGTCAGGTCTTCATTAACTGCGATCAATCATGCATAAAAGAAAAAGTAATGGAGTGAGGTGATTTGTTCTAATATCACTTTTACATGTATGGTAAGAATTCTACCACACAATACAAGTAAAACATAGTTGACAATAAAAAGGGAACCTAAAGTTTATTCTATGTGATACAATCCTTAACTCGATATGGATCCATACTTTCCATTAGTAGGTAATAGTTCTTAACAAAACCTGGAAAGTGACTTGGAGTACATATACCTCTCTCAACATCATCTCATGGTACGGTCCTCGTCATCATTGAGGAACAAAATAACAATTTAGGATATCTATTTATAGAGGTATACTTTCACCAATCCTGGTGATGCTGAGCAGTTGTCAGGGTTATCAAGTTGGTTAAGTGATTGTCTCAGCTCAAGAGCGCTACCTTGGCCATTAGGACGCTCACCACTCAATACCATACCCTCTAGACCTAACCATGGGTCCTACCTTTCATCTCGCAGTGTACCAAACCGTAGCTTCCCTTCCTAGCAGGGTGTCATGCTACTGCATGTCACTTGCTTTACATTACTCACTAATTTATCACTTCCTAATTTCTCAAACAGAAGTTTCCCTGCTCTCATTTAATTTGAGCACTAGTACAATCAATATTTCTACCTTATATTGTAGAAATTGCACAATATCAGAATTTTAACAGAATAACGATTTAGTAATCATATAAAATTTTAGCAGAATAACGACATAGCAATTATAATTTAATTACTAAAATTTTGGTAGAATAACGACGAAATAAATACATTTTAATTTTCTAAATTTGAGCAAAATAACAGCTTAGCAAATGCATTTTAATTTTCTAAAATTGATCAGAGTAACAGCTTAGCAAATATAATTTCATAATTTAAATTTTAGCAGAGTAACAATTTAGTAATCATGATTTAATAATCTAAATTTGGACAGAGCAACAACTTAGTAAAAATTAAAGTTTAACATTAAACAATAATAACAATAATAAAACTTAAGCCTAAACGGGTTTAGGGGGAAACCCTTCCTACCAACATGCAAAGTGACAATAATTTAGAACCAACCACACTCCCCCCATTACCTCTATGGTGGTTGATGAAGAGGATGGAATTGTTGAGGCAAAGCTCTTAGGAAGAGAACTTTACTAGTTGTTGGAAAACTAATAAAATTTTAGCATAAAAGCAAAGTAAAAGAAAATTTCTTCTAAAGCGAGAAGCTCTCTAAGAATTTGGTGTTTTGAGAGAGGGAGAGGTGTGTGAAAAATGACCAAGGATGGGAGGTATTTATAGAGGAAGAGAAGGCTTAGGTGTCCACTTTGATGACATAAGCCATTATGTCATAAATCTTATTTTTGATTTATTTTTAATTAATTTAGGGACACATATCAAAAATAGGGTGATCAATAAGCTATTCCTAGGTTGTGGACGTGCTCCCTTAGCTTTCCAGCTTCTAGACGTTAATTTTATCTGCGGGTAAATTAACAGGTACCGATAAAATCGCCTAAACTTGAAAAAAGTTGACTTTTAATATCAAAAAAATGCAATTAAATGTAAAAATGGAAAAAGACATTATTTTTCATCAAAAATAAAATTCTAATAATTAATTTTAATTTTTATTAATTTATTTCAAAATTTATCTATTTATTTTGTATTTTTAGGCTAAAAAATTCATAATAAATCCATTTTAATTCAATAAATACCAAAATTTTTATGAAAATTATAAAATTAAATATTTCACTTATAAATAAATTGAAATTACAATTTTCACCTTTTTTGGATGTCAAACTAATATTGGCTGACTTATCGGATACCTAGGGATATTTTGGTCATTTTACACAAGAACTCCAGAAAATTTCCAGAAAATTTTCAAAGTTATATTTTAATATATATGATATGATTCCAAGCTCAAATTGAAAATTTAATGTCAATTGAATCTTTTTCTCATGTCAGCCTTTAATATTGAGAAATAGGGACAAAATTATCATTTTCTAATTTCTCCGAACTCCAATTCGGGAAAATTATTAAAAATCACGATTAAATAGCTCTGGAAATTTTGAGCATAGTGGTGGGAATCAGAATTTTGAAATTACCTCCCGATTTTTCAGAATTAACTAGTCAATTATAAGAAAAATAGTTGAAAAACTGAAATAAGAGTGTTACATTTTTTATTATTTTTCTTTCAAATAAAATTTTTATAGTTAAAATATACCTAGTATAAAATTTTCAAAATACTTTGAAGTCAAAAAGTCTCTGGTCTACTATTGCAATCAATTAGGGGTATTTTGGTCATTTCACAAAAATTGTCTTAATAAATTTCTAAAATTATTATTAATTATTCTAAGCACATAAATGACTTAAAAATAAATTTTAGACACTTCTAACTATTTTTATCTATTTTCTCAATTATCTAAGCCTTCTAGGGACAAAATAATCATTTTACCCTTTTCCAAAAATTGGGGTATTACACTAAATGCTCTGCGCCTTGGGAGAATACCCTAATTGTGAAGGTGTTATGGTGAAGGGTTAATTTCAGAACCTTAGACCAAACTCCAATGCAACTAGAATAAAAACAAGGCCATAAAAATTATAGATATGCCGGACGGGTTCTGTTTGGTACAATTTGCATTAGATGAGAACTATAACCATGTCTTATTTGAGGGGCCATGGAGGTGGCAGATCACTATTTGATTGTCCAATGATGGAGACCATTCTTTTTATTGAATGTAAAGAAATTTCAAAAGGTGGCAATTGGTTACACATCCCTCGCCTACCTATCAAGTTGTATAATGAACAACTCCTGTGGTGTATTGGGTTTATGCTAAGCACATTGTTGAAGATTAACAAAACTGATGTCCATTCATTCTAGGGGAAAGTTTGCGAGTATTTGTAAAGAACTTGACCTAGAAAGACCATTGGCATCTTACATAATGGTAAAAAGAAACCCTTTGTACTTAGAATACAAAGGTTGCACTTTATTTGCTTCCGAAATGGCTGTTATGGCCTTAAGAGTGGTTGTTGTCAATTAGGGGAATCCAAGATAGTGATAGTGGCAACCAACAATACTCAGGTGGATTCGCTAGCTAAGGGCAATGTACCTACACACTTGTCCCTGCAAAATTTACTGGTGGTCAATGTAAATAAAGAAGTTGTGAAATCCTCGGAGCAGCGAGGGGATATAGGTAATGTAGGATCAGATTTGAGGCAAATTGATGGAACTTATGGCCCATGGATGGTCGTCAAATGTAGTAAAAAAGATAAGAATCTTAAAAAGAATATTCAAGAGAAATATGGCCCAAAATTACACGAGAAAGATAAAGAGGTTGTGGCTCAGGATTAGAGAGTCCTTAATGAGCCTATAACATGTAACAAAGGCTCTACGATTCCACACGTGGACTTAGGAAACACCATCAATAATCGCGGGGATCACCTATTACATGGGAGTTATACAGTGCAAACTACTAAAGTTTAAAATTTGTTTATGGGTAAAAACAAGCAGCCAAGCCCTAACTTAAAAGGCTAAAACATCTCCACTAAAAAGAAGGCCACGTCAATAAGGGAGGCTAACGCAAAAAAGTCAAGTGTAAAGGATAACAACATGCCCATAGCTTCATAGAATGCAACACAAGATGTGGAGACAAATGCGGCACTATGCAGGTAGATCACATTCTGGTGAGTCAAACATGCCTATGGGAGCAACCCCATCAAACTTTTCCAAGTGAATATCTTTATTGGAACTGTCGTGGAATGGGGATTAGAGGATTTGTGAACCTGATTTGCAAAATGGGACGTGAATTTGACTCATCTTTCATTATTCTTCTTAAGACTCATGTGTATCTTAGTAAGGCTAAAAAGATTGTCAAAGACTCAGGGTTTGATGCATACCATGTCATCGAATCTTGTGGCCAGGCAGGGGGACTATTGTGTCTCTGGAAAAATTCAATGTGGAATGTTGACATGGTGTCCTAGCACACCCAATACATGCACCTGAAGGTTTGTTATCAAAAGGACTAACATTGGTATCTAGCGGTAGTATATGGAAGCCTTCATTGTCATCTTCATAAGGACTTGTGGAAGGGGATTGAAGAAATCGCTAACACCATCGTAGACCGTTGGGGTCTAATGGGCGATTTCAATGCTATACTTGATATTTTTGACAGAAAAGGCCCCACCATGAATGCTTCTCCTCGAGGCACGGATGCATTTAGGCATACTGTCAATGTTTATGCTCTCATTGACCTTGGATATTCAGGTCATTTGTTTACTTGGTAGAGGGGACAGATTACTGTTACATTACACCATGTTCTTGCCAACTAGGATTGGCGAATCTGATACGGAAGAGTTGTTGTGACTCACTTGCCAAAATTTAAATCAAATTACAAGTCACTTCTTTTGAATTGTGGCCCTATCCCTCCATAGAATAGAAACCATTGTCCTTTCCAGTTTTTAGCCGTGTGGCTCACCTATGAGGATTTTGGTGATTTTGTTCGTGATCAGTGGAAGGTGAATGCTTCATGGCCTATTCAAATTAAAGCTATGAACAATGTCCTAACCACGTGGAATAAGGATGTCTTTAGTAACATTTCAAAGAAGAAAATAAAAATCCTCAAACGTTTAAAAGGTATTGATCAAATCTTTAAAACTATGGAAAATTTGTTTTTGCAAGTTTTGTAGGACAGGCTTTGGAAGGAGTTAGAGGAGATTCTTTTTTAGGAAGAGCTTCTATGAGTTTAGAAGTCCAAATGCAAATGGTTGAAGTTTGGTGATCGGAACTCAAAATATTTCCATAGCGTGGCCATTGTCAAGAGACAACGTAATATGGTGGATAGGATACAAGACAACAATGAAACATGGATTACTAATGGGGACCAAATTAAAGCCATGGTGACTACCTTCTTCTAAAATCTCTATCGAGATGAGGGTAATACTCAACCTTTTTGTCTTCCTCGATGGTTTACTAGTTTAGACCAGGAAGACTTACTGATATTTGGTGGAGAGATTTCAGACGAGGATATTCGGCAAGTTATAGGGAGTTTTAAAGTTTGAGAAAAAATGGGTTGCAAGCAATATTTTATCAATCTTAATGGGATGTTGTTGGTCCTTCCTTGTGTAAGCTAATAAAAGGTATCTTCAAGAACCCATATGATGTGAAAAAGATTAATGATACATTGATCACTCTAATCCTTAAGTTTGACAATGCCACTGTGCTCTCTCAATTTAGGCCAATTAACCTATTTAATGTCTCCTACAAAGCATTAACCAAGGCTCTGGCTTACTGGCTCAGATTGGTGATGGATAAACTTGTTGGCCCTCAACAATGTAGCTCTGTGCCTCATAGACAAAGCATGGATAATATTATCATCACGCACGAAGTTGTATATTCCATGAAATAGAAGAAAGGGGTGAAGGATTGGATGTTAATAAAAATCAACCTAGAGAAAGCCTTTGATAGGCTTAATTGGGCTTTTATCAAGGGCACCTTGGGGATAGTGGCATTTTGCAAAGTATGATAGATGTCATTTATCACTACGGGTGGAAATAGGACAGGCCACTTGTCAAAGGCATATGGTCTGGCCTACATAGGCCTAGCCTAGCCTGACTTGTTTATTAAAATGTTAGGCTTAAGCTTTTTAAAAAGCCTATTTAGGTAAAAAGGTCAAGCCTTAAGCCTTTGAGAAAGCCTATTGAGCCTAATAGGTTGGCTTTTTATATACATATATAATAAAATATTATTATATTATATATTATGTTATATTATATATACATAATTATGTATAATACAAATATTATACATAATAATATAAAAGAATGTATAATTTCTAACAGGCATTTTTAGGAAAATATGTCTTTTTAGGCCAACAAACCTACTTAGACTAATAGGCCTACCGACCTTTTTATAGGTCTTATAAGAAAATAAGCTTTTAAGCAGACTTACAAGCTAGGCCAAGCTTTTATGTAGGCCAAGTCTAGGCCATTAAAAAGGCCTATGACAGGTAAATAGGTCAAACTCAAACTTTATCTTTTTAATAAAGGTCAAACTCAAGACTACCAAAGCCTGACTTGGCCTTTTCCACCCTATTTATCACTACATCTCTACTTTTTCTATAAGGATGCTATGGAATGGTGAGAAACTTAAGCAATTTTTTCCCTCTCGAGGGATCAGGCAAGGGGATACCACATTGCCCTATATTTTTGTCCCTTGCATTGAGAAGTTGGCACATTTGATTAATATCATAGTTGATCAAATTTTTGGAAATTGATTCAGATTGGTAAACAAGGTCCTAGATTGACCCACCTTGTGTTTGCTAATGATCTCATCTTCATGGCAGCGGTATCCTTAGATCAAGTGGAAGTCATTTCAACCCATCTTAATCTATTTTGCTCAAGCTTAGGGCCTAAGGTGAGTAATAAGAAATCTAAAATCTTTTTCTTTAAGAATGTTCACTAGCAGGTGTGTTCCCAAATCAATGTCAAACTTGAATTTCCAGAACTGATGATATTGGTAAGTACTTGGGGCTGAAATTGCACCATAAAAAGGTAGATTGATAAACTTTCCAAGGTATTCTAGATAAAGCATTGTTACGCTTGAGAATGTGGAAGGCAAAACACCTTTCTTTTCACAAAAGCAGTGCTTTCTACTCTCTTGTCCTACGTGATGTAATCTAGTTATCTTCCCAGATCCATATATGACAATGTTGACCAGGTTTATTGTAAATTTGTTTGGGGGGATACAGTTGAATAAAGGAAAATTCATAAGGTCAATTGGGAGTACATATGCCAACCCAAAATGATGGGTGAGTTGGGAATTCGTTCAACATGCCAAATGAATGAAGCCTTTTTGATGAAAATTGCATGGGAGTTGTGTGTGCAGCCTCATAAATTATGGGTATAGGTTATAAGGTCTAAGTATTAATGTGATGACAACATTATACCTAATGTGCAAATTAACTTCAAAGTTGTTTGGAAACCTTTCTTGGAGCATATAGGTTGGAAGGTTGGCTATGTGGGTACTATGTCTTTTTGGTAGGACAACTAGGTCTTACAAGTAAGGCCTATTTTATCAAAGCCTATTAAAGTCTTGATTAACAAAGATCTCAATAAAAAAGTTAGGGATGTCATTTTACGAGAGAAGGTGTCTAGGACCATGCATATTTGAGCAACTACCTTCTGAATTAGATTTCCATAAGAATTATGGCCATGGTAGGCCCACATAGGGATAACTTAACCGACACCATTGCCTAGCTAGGAATGAAGGATGGCATTTTCATTACATATGAGATCATTATGGATGTAAAGTTGCCTCAAAGCATACCATTATATGTTGCCATTTGGAGACGGAAGGGTTCAGAACGAATTTGCATGTTTTTATGGAAATGTGGCAAGAATGGGCTCTTCACTGATGTTCATCGTTTGCATAAAGGACTCATAATTTTGAATCTTTGCCCTATTTATAATACTAAACTAGAGACTCTATTACATGCAATTCGAGATTGCCATGCAACTCGTTGGGTTTAGGAGCTTATACTATAAAGGGGACGTGCATACTTCTTTGCTAACCAAAATCACGCTCACTGGCTCCTAAAGAACTTGCATTGACACTAGGGATTAACTATCAACTAGCCCTTGGCTTTGTGGTTATGCTTGACCTTATATGGCATTGATGTAACAACTTTATCTTTGAAAGGAAGTGGATGGGAGATATAGAGATGCTTGCAAAACATAAAGCTTGCCTTTCCCTGTTGCATAACGATGATGGGGATGTGTCTCAACAACTTACTCCAAATAGGAGTTAAGGGTGTTCAAATCCAAACCAATCCAAAAAAAAAAAAAACAAAAATCGATCTAAAAAGCCAAAAATCAATACAAATCAATTTTTTTTAGGATGCTTTTGGACCTTTTTTTGCAAAATTGATCAATTCGGTTCGATTTTTTGTTTGTGTCTTCGCAATCGATCCAAACCGAACTGAACCAAAACTATATATGTTGTTAATATAAATCCACAATGTGTATATTATATGTTTAATTTTTATTAGATAAAGACACAGAGGATGATCCAGCCTCAAATTGTTAATTATTATATGACATTTTTTTATTGTAAATTTTAAACATGAGATTTATTTTTAAAATAATGAAATAAAAGAAACTAATTCTTGTTTCACTGGTTCTTTATAAGAAACCTAATGCTTAAATACTCATTTCTCATTAATCTTAAGTTAATAAGACCTTTTTAAAAGAAAAATTGATTAGGACATGAACAAAAGAAGGTTATCAATGTTAAGAAATTAAGAATAGCCCTTGTAAATGAAATAATAGTCCTTGTTAAAAATAAATTAGGATGTGCACTTAATCCTGATCTTCCTTGTCTCTCGCTTGTAATTAAAAACCAAATCATCTAATCCAATCCAATCCAAACTGTATTTTTCGGATTAGATCGGATCGAAATTTTATTAAAGAACAATCCAAACCGAACTGAACTGCCTAGTGTTTTAAGTTTTGAATTGGATGACTTTTTAACTAAAAACCGATCCAAATCAATCGCAAACAACCCTAGTAGGAGTGCACCGACTTTGTGTAAATGGAAACCTCTAGATGAAAGATAAATCATAGTAAATACTGATGGCACCTTCTCGAGTGTAGGGGGATAGTGTAGCGTGTAGCGGAGTAGGTCATGACCACAATGGGACGTTCCTTTAGGACTTTTCTTCCTTGCTAGGCTCATGCATTAGTGTGTAGGTCGAAATGTGGGGGCTCTTGAATGGCCTTAGTATAGCAGTGGATAGAGGCTTTACAAGGATTTGCCTAGAGTTTGACTTAACAATTGCTATCAAATTCTTTAGGGAGGGTTATACTGCCCACGTGTAAGCTACTGACTCGACTTTTCAACCAGCTATGATCTCTTGGTGTAATTGTGACGCTCCATCATTATTTAGCGAGTGTAATGATGTAGTAGATGCAATGACAAAGAAAGGGTTATCTAATGGTCTTGGTTTGAGAATCAATAAGGTCCCCCTAGCTTCATTTCTCTTAGTCTTTTAGCTAATTGGACAGCCATTGTTTACGTTAGATAATTTGTAGTTTTACCTTAGGTTTTAGCCCCTTATTTTAGCAACAAAAAAATAGAAGAAGATAAAGATAAAAAAGGTTTGATGTTTCCTAAATAATGGGAACTAAAATGAAAATTTTTCATTATAAGGAGAATTTATATAAAAAATTTAAATTTTATAAGGATTAAAACAATAGCATCATAAATTTAAATGAAACAAAAAATATTTTATAGAGGCTAAAATAGAGGAAAAGGATTTAAGAAAATCAAAATGAAGACAATCTTACATTATAGAAATAAAAAATTCGTTAAGCTAATTGTCTTTTACTTAACATTTATTACTGTACCTATGTCCTTTTTTTAAAAAAAAAAATTACATAACATAATATGTTATACTTTACCACCAAATGTGTGAATCAACTAGTACGCAGTTGTTTCCGTTTAACTAGTGATCTTGAGTTCGAGTTATGAATATATAGTTGCATTAAATAATGATCCTATCTGACTTAAATAGAATTGCTTTCCATAAAAAAATACATCTGAAATTACCAAAAACAATTTATGTTATATTCAATTAATTTCATACTCACATTGAAACAATAACATCATAAAAAAATACTTATCATATTCCTTATTTTATAAGGATCGAAAGAATAACATTTTAAACTAAAATGAAACAAATTATTTTATAGAGACTAAAATAGAGAAAAAAGATTTAAGATAATCAAAACAATGACAATATTATATAATAGAAACAAAAATTTCTTTAAGCCAATTATATTTTACTTAATATTTATTATTGTACCTATGCATTAACTTTAAAAAAAAAATAATCACAAATCATATTATGTTATACACAATTTCATACTAGCACAACTTTTAACCATATCTTACTTTATATTTATTATTGACTAATAAAAAATTAGTTAATAGTCATCGACAAATTCTTCAATACGTGACTAATATTGGCTTCTTACTTATGAATGATAATTATTTAATGAAAACTTTCAAGTGGTAATGACTAATAAAAAATAAAACATAATCATTAATAACAAAGACAATTTTAAGAATTTAATTAGATTTACTCATAATGTAAAGAGTTTATATATATATATATATACATATATGAGAAAGATCAAATTATACCGAAGCAATTTACACCAACTATTACACCATTCAATAATTTGATATAAAATGTGATTTTCATCAACCTAATTGTTGAATTATAATTATATATTATCAAAATTGTTTGTATCAAATTTTGTCAAAATTGAATAACAATAAGAAGGTAATCAAAAGATTCATATTTTAGTATATTTTGAAACGTATATATTATGTCCATTTTGATCGATATGAATAAGGTATCAAATAATTTTGAATTAATATAAAATTTTATACACATGATCTATATTAAAGAAACTTTTAATCTAATGGAAAGTTTTGAGATCAAATTATCTAACTAAAAATTATTGAATGGTGTAATAATGAATATAAGTTATACTGGTATAGTTTGATTTCTTCTCATAGAGAGAGAGAGAGAGAGAGAATGTATTTGAATTAATTTTTTTTTTCGATAATTTATTTGAATTAATTTAAACAATATATTTACATTACAACCTTATATTAAAACAGAGAATGCGTAGTAGGGTTTGTGCTTTTTATTCAGTTCCCATCAGAAAATCCCAAATCATCCGTTGTTTTGCTTTTGCAACTCTCAAAATCGAAAATTCATCGACATTACCTCACTCTACGGTTGAGTGGAAACCTTCCAGTCTTGGCGTTGCATTTTTATGCATATAAATGAAACTCAAATAGCATAGGCATGGTGGCATGGTGCTTCCTTTTACCAAATTCATTCTGTTTCGCAGCCACTTGTTCAGAAAGGTTTCTCCTTTACACAGGATTTTTCAAGGGCATTTCTGCTCTGATCAGTTCAATCCGTTTCTGCAAAAATTTTCCACTTCTGGCCACTGTGAAAGATTATCATGGGAACGTTCCAATGAAGAAATTCTACTGGGGAAGCTTAAACTTGCTTTGAGGAATCACCAGGTGCATGAAGCATGGGAATCCTTTCAGGATTTTAGAAGACTTTATGGTTACCCTGAGGTTCATCTAGTGAACCAGCTCATTGTTCAATTGTCCTATTCTTCCAATCATGTTTGGATGCGAAAAGCTTGTGATTTGGTGTTGCAGATTGTTAAAGGGAACTCAGGTTTACTTCATGCTGATACCTTAACCAAACTTGCACTGTCTCTAGCCAGGTTGCAAATGCCATCCCCTGCCTCAGTGATACTTAGATTGATGCTTGACAAAGGGTGTGTGCCCCCTATGCATTTATTATCCTTGGTTGTTTTTCATATTGTGAAGACAGAAATTGGAACACATCTTGCATCTAATTATCTGTTTCAAGTTTGTGATTTTTACAGTTGTTTGAATGATAAAAAGGCTCACCATGCAGTCACTGTCAAGCCGGATACCTTGGTCTTTAACCTTGTTCTTGATGCCTGTGTGAGGTTTAAATTGTCTTTGAAAGGCCTGTGCCTAATTGAAGTAATGTCGCTGACCGGGACCATGGCTGATGCACACTCGATTGTGATAATTTCACAGATTCTAGAGATGAATGGTTTGAGAGATGAAATGAAGGAATTGAAAGATCATATTGACAGAGTTTCGGCCGCTTATGTTCGTCACTATCGTCAGTTCTATGATAGTTTGTTGAGCTTGCACTTCAAATTTAACGACGTTGATGCTGCTGCTAAGCTTGTTCTGGATATGAGTAGCTCGCATAACTGTAATGTTAATAAAGAATGTGGGAAACATTTGCAAAAGCCTTGCTTTATTGCCATTGGATCTTCTAACCTTAGGACTGCATTAAAGATACATATTGAGCCTGAGCTACTGCATAAGGATTCTGTCCTTAAAGTGGAAAGCAGACAAGATCTTATTTTTTGTAGGGGTGGGAAACTAGTTCTTAGTAATAGAGCTCTGGCTAAGTTCATCAGTGGTTACAAGAAAGATGGGAGGATTGGTGAACTTTCAAAACTTTTACTTTGTATTCAAGGGGAACTATATTCAGTGGCAGGGTCCAGTTTGTGTTCTGATGTAATTGGTGCTTGTATTCAGTTAGGATGGCTTGAGTGTGCTCATGACATTTTGGATGATGTAGAGGCCACTGGATCTCCAATGGGCCGGGATACATATATGTTACTCGTGTCAGCATATTGGAAAGGGGGAATGCAAAGAGAAGCAAAGGCACTACTGAAACGAATGAAAAAGGTTGGTTTGGACAAAGGGTTATCTGATGATGCTCTTGACAAACACAACCTCTGTGAAGAAACATTAAATTTGCTTGGTAAAGCAGATTTGGCTATTGCCTTGGCTCAAATATTGAAAGATGAAGATCAGACAGTTTTTCCTTTGGTGTGTAACTTCAATTCTTCCATTTTCTTTTTCTGCAAGGCCAGAATGATAGAGGATGCACTAAGGGCATATAGAAGAATGGTTGCCATGAAAATTCAACCCACAAGTCAAACTTTTGCTTTTTTGATGCGTGGATATTCTTCTCTTGGTATGTACCGTGAGATCACAATCTTGTGGGGAGACATTAAGAGATTCATGAGGAGTGGCAATTTAGTGGGAAATAGAGATATATATGAGTTACTGCTGTTAAACTTTCTTCGAGGTGGTTACTTTGAGAGAGTGATGGAGGTCATTAGCCATATGACAGACCATAACATGTTTACTGACAAGTGGATGTACAAAAGTGAGTTCCTTAGACTTCATAAGAATCTTTATAGGAGTTTAAAAGCATCAAATACGAGAACAGAAGCACAAAGCAAACGGCTTGAGCATGTTCAGGAATTTAGGAAATGGGCGGGTATTGATTAAAGGTCTCTGGTAAATATTCATGTGCCGATGTACCTCCATGTTTTCCAGCAACACCCTGGATGTCTGAGCCTTGTGATTATTACGTCTGCTTAGGCTTATTTGAAATTTATTTAATTTTGGTTGTGGCTGAAATTTATCGTTCCTGGAATTAAGTGGAAATTGGTTTCATTAATCACTAATCCTATTATGATCTTAAGAATGAATTTCCTCATATTGATGGTGCAATTCCCAATTTGAAGTGGATACATTGCATGATCTCTCATCACACAACTCATAAGTTCTGCCAAGTGTTGGAATACTGCTCATTTATGATATGCTTTTTTGGTTGAAAGATGGCATGCTGCTGCCTGCTTGTTTTAGAGATTGCGGATGGAATCAATTGTACTTATTTGCTAGGTAGTTGGAGGATTTCTGACAGAAAGGCCTTTGCCCTTCACTTGTTTATGGCTGATGATGCTTCTTGCACAGCAACTAACGTTATACCAGATTGTACTTGACTGGAAGTTGAAAGGATGTATAACTACATGCATTAGCCCATTCTTACATGGAAGTAATTATATAACTAATCATTTGGTGTTCAAGTAGGAGTTGTGTAAATTAATTTTTTGGTTGTGTTATTCATTTACTACCTCAGAATCTGAAACTTAAATAATTTTTTTGTTTTGGTTGACATTACAATTATAGTAAACTTTCCTATCATGCTATTCCGATACAGATGTACCAGATGTTAATTTCCTTCTCAGACATCAATGAGTATGTGTTTATACATGCAACCGATCTTCACTCAGCTAATTTAAGAATCATTTAATATAATTGCATTTAGGGTACAAAAAAATGTCAAGAAATCTGATTTAACACTTTTTTTTTCTTTCCAATTAGTAACAAAATTTGTTGGCAGAGATGAGTTTGCTTGACATTTCCTGATGAAGTATTATGCTGGCTTTATGGAACAGTGAAAGAGAGTATTATTGGGCCCGACAGTTTTGTTTGGCTGTTGAGACAGCAGATATTGAAATGATGATGAAATCCTGCAGAAAACTCCTTTTCAAATCAAATTAAAATGCATTTCATTCTGTCTACTAGTAATTTAGTGCGCTCTTTTCCTCATTGGTTTCAGATGAAGATTACATATTGCAATTTGATCCACCATACAACTGTTGGGGGCTTCTTCAAGCCCCAGCCATGCGCATATCATTTAGAGGTTTTGTGAATTAGGGTCCTTACAAATATATACTAAGCGAAAGGTTTCAACTCTGGATTTCCCCCTTACAAATATATCTCCGAGTCATTCAGTTCATTAACTTTTGGAGTTGGGGTACACTATGCAAGTGCTGGGAGCTGTATTCTCATCTTAATGGAATTTTTTTGTATAATTATATACCTTTTTTGGGGTTGGTAGGCCTCGATTGACATAAAAGATGAGGCACAGGTTAATAATCTACTAATCTACTCATTTAGGGTTCGTTTGGTAGAGTGAAATAAAGGGGGAGAGGAAGGAAAAGAGTGGAAGTGAGAAGAAGTTGGTTATTTGGTAGAATGGAAGTGTGAAGAAATTAAAAAAAAAACATGTGAGACCCACCTTTAAATATTCCTTCGCTGTTTAGCGAAGAAAAGAGTGGAAGTTACTATGCAAAGCAAAACGTGTGCTGGTTGTTGTTACCTACAAGTAAATTGATTTACAAGTTTTGTAAATTGATTTACTTGCTGTAGGTTTGCTTTGCTGCTGTGTTTTATAATAATAATAAAAATAAAAATAATATTAACAATAAAAATAAATAATATTAATAATAAAAATAAAAATAATATTAATAATAAAACAAAAATAATATTAATATTAATAATAAAAATAAATAATATTAATAATAATAATGATTAAAATGAAAAATAATCTCAAAAAATTAACTTCCTCTCTATTTCTCTTCAACCAAATAACCTTAACTTTCACTTTATTTCTCACCTATTTCTCTTCTCTTATCTTCTCTTCTTTCCTCTCTATCAAATACACCCTTATTATAAATGCATATCTAGTTTAACTTATTTAACAAAAATAATTTTCTTTTTACTTTTTGAGAGAGTTTTTAAAAACAAGTGATTATTTTTAAAAAATTATTATACTTTATTTATTGTGTTTGAGTCCTCACTATTATGTAATAATATTTTTTATTATACTTTGTTTTTCTTTGTGATATACGACTTTATTATTATTTAGTACTTATTTTTATATTTAAAAAAAATTTAAGTTATTAATTTCTTTTAAATTTTTGTTTTATGTTGATTATTTTTTCAAATCTTAAGCTTTCTCAAATGAATTGATTTTAATTTTTTTTTTATCTCAAATATTAGTTACTCTATTAATTCTTTAATAATTTTTAAAATTTTCTCCTTTTCCTCCTATATATAAAGTATTTAATTTATTTGAACTATTATGTGTTTTTTTGTAATTTTAAATATTTTTTATTTTAATTTACAGAATCTTTACTAGTGTTTTTATTTCCATGTTTAGTACTCCCTTTGTAACAGAAATTCTCAATCCTTATTTCGATTAGATTTTTATTTCAGATAATAAAAATTTCCAGTTGTAAGAAAATCTACAATATGCATTTTAAATTCCACGATTTGTTACTGAAAATATTTATATTTGAACATAAAATAAAACTTATCCATTTTATTTTTTTCTGAATGTTAGAGGATTCAAAATTGAAATTATTTTACCTATTGAAATAAAATGAATCAAATACTAAATACTCAACAGACAAAACGAGTGAAGCACTTTTCATTTCATTTACATTTCATCATTAATTTTTTTGGTCCGGATTTACATTTTGTCTTGTAAAATTATTGCCGTAGAAATTAAGAGCAAAAAAGGGAAATCTATTTGCGCCTTATAACAACAACAAAAAGAGTGGAGGGTGTGAAAAGAAATAAGGAGTGCGAATAGAATGGGACGGCGAAAAATCTCTTCGAAGTCCAACAAAATGGGTCGATATAAGTGGGCCAGGAGCAGGAAACGGGCCTATATAAACGGTTTGTTTTGGTTGCAAGAAAACAACGCAGGAGTGATGGAGCAGAAGAAAGAGACGGTGACGACGACGATGAGTGAGGAAGCGAAAGAGAGAATATCAGAGAGACTGTCATGTTTGGAGAACCTTTACTTTCCGCGCGCTCTCGAATCCACCGTCACTCTCCCTTCTCAACGCAAGGCCATCTTCCGCGACCTTCTCTCAAGAGACGTAGCTCTTTTCTTAGGTTAGTTAATACTTACCTCTCACTTCCTCTCTCTCTCTCTCTTTTTTCCTTTTCCCTATTTAATTCATATATCTCTCTGTGTACGTGTTTCAATTTTTCGATACTGCAAACAAACCCTAATTAAACGCTAATCTAGGAAGAAATAGACGAGAGAATGAATGGCTTAACTGGATGTGTTGTTGTATTGTGTGTGTAGAGCGATACGGGTCCCAACTCACGTGCAATGAGCTTAATGAGTTTGATTTGATGAAAGACGATTACGAGATTAATTGGCACATAAAGCGACTGCGGAGCATAATGAGTCCGACGTCGGAGGAGTTGAGGATGAGGTCGGTGACGGTGAAGAACCGGAGGCGGGCCTACTTGGACAAATTGATGTGCGATGGGCACTACTTCTCCGAGGATGCGATGAGGGAGAGGGAGCCGTATCTGCATCACGAATACGTGGGCAAGTTTCAGGACCAGAGCGGGAGAGGCATGGCGAGGCCAGGAGAGCGGTGGTCGGAGACGCTGATGAGGAGGTGTGAGGAGGCGGCGCTGGTGGCAAAGATTAGAGGGGAGCAGCAGAGGATGGGTGTGCCGGAAAGGGACTGGGTTGGTAATGAGAGATTTCAAGAAGAGGAAGAGGAGGAAGAAGAAGAGGAGGAGGAGGAGGAAGAGAGAGGAAGAGAGGAGAAGAGGTAGTAGCAATGGACAGCCTGTAGAGGTGCTCCTCTTTAAACTGTCAACCATGTATTTATTTATTTATTTTTCTTTTGTTTTAACTAGCATATGAACAATATCCTTGAGAATTTGGTTTTTAATTGAGCTCAACGGTGTTTGTGTGATCCATGTAGCCGACCTCACTTGGTGGGATAATAAGGCTATTGTTATTTTTCTTGACTTCTTGTTTAACTAACATGTCAAATAAATAAATAAATAAGATGAAGAGAAAAATTACGAAGGGGAAGAAGGATAAGGAATCCTAGAAAAACTAAAAATAACAAAATTGCTAAATCCCTCAAAACATTTGTTACCAAAATCCTGTTAAAAAGGCCACCTGCTTTACACGCCAACTAGGCGCCAAATGCCTAATCTTATCCCAAATCAAGTGCTGTGCCAATGAAATCTTAAAAATGCAAGAGTTCTGGTCCAATTAAATGCACCAAACTATTGAAGTAGCATAGTCTCACGTTGCCACAAAAAATTAGCCTGTTTGCTTCTACCAAAACCAAGAAAGCTAATCATCAAATATTGGTCTAGGGACTTGAGACACACCCAACATTCACCCTCAACGAGGAATTCCACAAAGCAACCTAGGCAGAACAATTAAGAACAGTTGAGTAACAAATTCTCAGCATGCATCACACATTACAAACACATTAGCGGAATGTACTAGCCCCTTTCTGTAACATCATCTATCCTGTATTGTATCATCAGAATAAGTTAGTAACCTTTTGACTTTTGAAATTAGATCTTTTTGCTGTTACCATCTCATTATCACTTTGTTCATGATATTTTAAAATTCAGTTTGATAAATTTGTCATCATCTTCCATAGATACACAGGTTTAGACTGGACATATGCGAATTTAGTTTGGTAAGTTCATGAGTTATAAAGATCTTAGATCACTGTGTTGTATTGGATATAGAAGCATGAACGTTCTGTATACTTTTCCTTCCTTTTCTCCACAGGACAAGTGTCTGCTTGTGACTAGTGAGACTGCTATAAGTAATCAGTTAAGTCACTTTAGTTTGGTTTATGCTCTTTTATTATCTTCTGGTGCTGATGATCTTTAATATATACCTAAATTGGTTTCACCACATTTAGAATTGATAATCTGCTTCTGCATATTCTATTGTTATTTGAATTGAAGCCCTGCATCATCTTTACTAATCAAGAGAAAGATGATGTATCCCATTCATAATAATTGATTTTGGATTGGTCTTTCTAAATAAAATGGATAGCAATTAATATTTACACCCGTGCCAAGCAGCAATCATCTGTGCATTATATAAAAGTTTTTTTCTGATATTTCTCATAGGACCTAGGAAGTTGTAAAATGAGTTAAAAAGTAGTTCGAGAATTAGTTCAGTGGTGATAGTTGGAAGAGCAGGGGACTAAGCTTAAATAGTACAAGGGTTAGAAGGGAGATTCAGTTTTTTTAGTTTGAGAAACAGAGCAGTGACTCAGTTGTAATTTGTAAAAGGGGAAACCCTTAAAGGAGAACTCAGATTTGGGTTTGCAGTTATCAATAATAGAATTGTCCTTTTTCTTCTATCTTCCATATGTTTTCTCTGGTCTTATTTGCAGGTTCATGTTAGATGTCTGTATGAGAGAAAGTTAGTTACTTAGTTTGTTAGGCCTGACCTGCTGGATTCCTAAGTTGGTGGAGATGGAATCTTGAGTTGAAGCTTTGGTGCATTCAATAGAAATCTTGAGGAAAGTTGCTGGTGATAATGGTTCACAATTGTCGGAGATAAAGAAGGGGAGTAGAGGAAGTTGAAGGGTTTAAACAGCTTCTGGGACGATGGATGCAGCAGCAAGGTATCATTCTTGAGGATAAAGGGACAAATAAACAGCTTTCTAGGAAAAAGTGGCACCACATTCAGTCAAATGGTGTAGAGGAGAGAATTCAGAGGATGGCAGTTCTAAATATGGTAGTAAAGCATCAAAATCTTGGATGAAGCAGGACAAATTACCCACTTTTGATGGCAGTGATCCCTAGGGCTAGATGCTAGGGCAGAAACCTTCAAGGTTCACCAGATTAATCCCTTTGAGAAGTTGCAGTTAGCTTTTTATGAGCATGGATGGTACTGCTGTGCACTGGTTTCATTTGTTGAGAAAGAAGACAATGGATTTACACGTCAGTGTTAATCCAGCAAGAGATGGTTACCTTATAGTAATAACGTAAAGTGGAAAAATATGTTCATGAATTTGAAGACCTGGTGGTTCAAGCTTTGGCAACCACCGAGGAACATGTGGGATGTTTCTTGGGACTTGGGAGGGCTAAGACAGGTAGTGAAATACAGGGTTAGGAACCAGAAGATAAGCTTCAGTGAGCTCCCCCAGCCCAATCTAAAGCCAAAGCTCAGTTCAAAGTGTTTTCTCTGTTTGTGAATGGAAACACTTGGAAGGAGAATTCTCTGTTTATGTTTTCTGTCCTCAATAATAGAATTGTCCATTTTCTTTCCATCTTCGATATATTTTCTCTGCATTTGTTATAACAATTTCATTGACCAACAAAAAGAAGCTGTACTAGGGGGCATGGGGCTATGATATCATCTATTTAAACTTCGTTGAATTGGTTTAACATTTAAGTTTTGTTTTCATCCGTAATATGCAGATAAATTAGGTTCAACAGATGATAATTTACGTATCATTTAAGTTGGAAGTGATTATATATAAAGGTTCTTTTACTTTGGAGGAGGGGGGAGGGTTTTTTCGATGAATAATCTAACTCAACTGCATACTTTCTCAGTCCTGACTTCAAATCTGGTACATAATTTCAACTGCATGTCACCATTTGGAATCCACTTCATGTACTTTCTTCTACATTTGATTAGACCCACGAAATTTTGTATTATGGGCTTGTAGCTTGCATGGACTGATCTTATATGTGAAATCTTATATGTAGTAATTCCGTCTGTGCTTACTATCATGGTCAGTTGGTCACTACTAGCTTATGTTCCCAATAATTATTTATGGTGATCTAGTGATGAAACCCTATGTTGTCTTCAAAATCTTTAAGCAATGTGATTCTTTGTTGGCGTTGTTTTATGGATTGTATTCCAATATTATTATTATTATAATCTCTTTGACTTGAATTCTCTGTTTTAAACAGTTTGACTATTAATGAAACAATGTCTATTGTTTTCGGAATGCTCCTCGTGTTTCTGGACTTGGGGTGTTTAGTGCTGTAATGGTTACTGTATGTTTTGTGGACTTTAATAATTATTTTCTTATTTCCTACTGGCAGAGACACCTGAATGAGGCTGATATAATTGAGAATGCCCAATCCGATCCAGCCAGAGTGAGTCGGGAACCAATTTTGTCTGCAGAAGAACTGGAGGACCGGATGAATCAATTCACCTACATTATGCAGCAGAAGTTTCTATTAGGAGAAGATCACGAACATCTAGATTACTCTAAAATAGATAATGACGAGACCCTTGACGATCATTGGCAGAGGGAGGCCAACATTGATGCAGAGGAGAGATATTTTGCTGATGACTAAACTATGGCATCATACTCTTGGGTAATCGGGAATCAGATGTGCCTTTGTCCATCTTGAAATCTACACTGTACTTAAATTAACGGGACAGGTGTATATTTTCTATAATTTCTTTGTACAATATGCTTGTATAGGCAGCTTGGTATGGGTCGCGTCTTGCATTTTCCGCAATTATTCACACTGAAAGCTCTCAATAAATCAATACATGTAAAGTTTTTATTAAAAAATAAGGTGAAAAATGGAAATGTATTGATAGCGTTAAATATTATACTTTTTAAATATTATATATATGGGTTTTTTTAACATTAATTGTTAAAGTCGATTTTACCTAGTAGATAAATTTTATTAAGAAAGTATTTATTACATGAAAATATAGTAAGTATAAATATTTTTTCTAATATTTGTTTTTTACTTTCTAGTTTCATGAAATCCTTAATGTTAACAAAACCTTTCTACTATTAGGCTGGTTGTTGTTCACGATTGTCAAATGGTTTTTTTTAGAAATTGAAATAAAAGTTTAGTATATAAATTAATATAAGAAGGTTTAGAATAATTTAGCACAAGGATAATGAAGACTTGATTGGATAATTAGTTTAATAATGTAAAAAACAGTCTATGTATTAATCATAAATAGATGGTAAGTTTATTGATTTTTATAATAATTATTCTAAAAATTATATTAATATAATTTTTGATTGATTAAAAGTTTAAAATTAGTAGCGGATAAAATTGAACTCTTTTTCTAAATATTGTGAGTGTAGGGGGTGGATGGATGACCTTGAGAACAAATATCTCATTGTCGAACCAAAAGCATGGTGATAAAACATGATACGATAGTGACTCGGACGCAAAAAACAAAAAAAGGGTCCCACCGAGACAATGCTCACGCAAGTACGCACGAGACACGTTGGTACTTACTAAAAATGAGGATGTGAGGGGGTTGCATCGGCGACAAATACTGGGAAGGGAACTCTTATTTTAATTAATGAAACTCCCTATTCGTCATTTTTGTTGTTGGAGAATGAGAACAAGACACTCACGACAAGCATCCCAATTCCCAAGCCGTACACTAATTTAGAATCGAAATTGGAGAAGATAAGCGTAGCGAGGTGGGTATGAATGATTACAAAGGAAGAGAAGGAGAAAGTGTTGTTGGTCGGAAGCGAATCAAGGAGAAGCAACAACCCTGTCCTTCCACAAGACCAATCAACAACCACCGTCGCTGTGCCTCCCTCCCTAACGCTCAACACGGTTATCTCTATCTCTTTTCCACTCTTAACCACTCCACCCTTCTTTATCCCTTATACAACTTTTTGATTTCTTTTTTCATTAATAAAGGAAAAAAAAAGTCATCAATCTTCCATTTGAAACGTGGCCTTCCCACACATTTAGCGTGCATGAATTGAACGTGACCTCATCATTTATATATTTCATGGTTGGGTATGGAAATTACGGAATGGAAGGTTGCATAAAATGATTTCTCTGAGTTGGCACATGTTATAATAATGCTAATTCCATGACTGTGGAAGCCCCATGGTCCAAAATTTCGTCCTTGAAAATGAAATTGAAAGGCAAGAGAAGGATAGAATTGTCTAATATCTGCTGGTTTTCACTTTAAGGTTTAAATGCTCAGAGAAGAATTTTACCTAATTTTGAAATGAAACTACTTTTGGTTATTTGCAACTTTTTCAAAGTTGTTGGTTCTACAGATAAAATGTAAATGGAAAATGAAAATTTGCGGCCACTTACCTAAGCAGGATGGAATGGATCTGTCGTACAAATGAGAATGGTGGTAGGAACTGACAATTAAAGAACATGGAAGAGTTTTGGAGAGAACATAATTACTTGGTAATTGGTATAGAACAACTGGCACTGACTTTTATTTTCTATGCATTGGCTGCAGAGGAATCTGAATCAGATATTGAGGGATCTGATGTTAGTGTTTCTGAAGGGGATGACACATCTTGGATCTCATGGTTTTGCAATTTGAGAGGAAACGAATTCTTTTGCGAAGTTGACGATGATTTCGTACAAGATGATTTCAACCTCTGTGGATTAAGTAGTCAAGTGCCTTACTATGATTATGCACTTGATTTAATTTTGGATGTTGAGTCCTCCCACGGTAAGCTTATTTACTTGAATTCAATTTTTATTCTATAATGCAATTGCATGTTATGTGATGAAATTGAAAATACTTGTTTTTCTCCTGGTACCACTTTTGAGCTCTTAAAAACCTCTTTGGCCATTCTGCTATTTGCTTGATTGACTGCTACTATCGGTCCATTGATTAGGAGACATGTTCACAGAGGAGCAAAATGAGTTAATTGAATCTGCAGCAGAGATGCTTTATGGTCTGATTCATGCCCGGTACATTTTGACAAGCAAAGGAATGGCTGCAATGGTATAATTTTTCTTCTAGTTATCCTGTTTTTTATGCTTTATTGTGGACAAAGTTGGCTCTGGTAAATGACATTGGATTATCTACAGCTGCACAAGTACAAAAACTATGACTTTGGCAGATGTCCAAGAGTTTACTGCTCTGGACAACCCTGCCTTCCAGTTGGCCAGTCAGATATTCCTAGGTCAAGTACTGTAAAAATATATTGCCCCAGGTGTGAAGACATGTACTACCCAAAGTCCACGTATCAAGGTAGTATTGTTGAACTCCTGTCAACTATTTATCATGTCTTTTGAAAAATTGGATTTTGTTATTCTTCCATCTATGCACTTTATCATTGCCTTCTAGACTTATTTTATTAGTCTTTCAATTAAGGTGTAATTTGTTAGCTGTGATATCAAGCTTTGGCTTTCGAGCGTTTCACTCCCTCTTACATTTACTTGCTGCTTGTTGCTTTTTCTCTTTCTCGTTTTGTATTGGTATCTAAAATATAAAATAGAAATGAAAATGTGTGTTGATCCCAAGAAATTCCTCATGCATGGTTTAATTATCAATAAGAATGACACAAGGAAGTCATCACTAATCCTCAAAAAGATTTCTTTTACTTGGATGTGCTGGTAGTTTATATACAAAAAAGACTAAGCGTTATTCTTTTTACTTGGATTTGTTGCTACTGGTTTTTGAGACTAAACTATCATATATGAAATATAATGATTAGGGGAATAAACACATAATATTATATCTACCTATTGAAGTTCGCGTATGGGGTACCTATTGAAGTTTTTTTTGCCATAATAATGGGTGGATACTCAAACACATCATGACATCATAAAGTATCTCATAATCAAGGCCTTTTTTATTACAGACATGTGATTAGTATTTTAGTAGGCCACGTCTCAACTACACTGTTTGATATTTATATCTGAGAAGTTTCTGTTGGCTAGATACAGACATGTTCTTCTGCCGTATCCCTTGATTATAAGGACAGACTTTTGAAATTTCTGAGTTGTATTCTTTGAAAAAAATAACAGAAAAAGAACTGGAAACTGGCAGTTATTTTATTTTTTTCACATTTTTTTACGTAGTTGCTATGTGAATTTCTAGAGAAATAAATGGTAACGAATTTATCTTAGGTTACGAAGATTTACTTGATTTCTTATATTGTGATTTCTTTAAAACTTTCGTAATCTTATTTTGTTGAGATTTTCTCATTACTAACTAGATCCTGAAAGTGACTGCATGTTAATCTGTGCTCTGGCATATAATTGTGGGTTCAATTTTACTTATTGGGGAAAATAATATCCTGTATTTCACACGCAAATTTCCTTAACTGTGTCTAGACATTGATGGAGCTTATTTTGGAGCTACATTTCCTCACCTCTTTCTGATGACTTATGGTAATATGAAGCCACATAAGCCACCACAGCACTATGTACCTAGAGTCTTTGGTTTCAAAGTTCACAAGCCCTGAAGCTGGATGGAATTTCAAGCTTTCATCATCTGAGCATGCCTTGTTTAGTTTAGTCTTTTCTGTATTTCCTTAAAATTCAGTGGATTTTCAGTTTCTGAAATCAGTACAATGTAGATCCACATGTTTTGTAAGTGTAAAGATATATGCAGGCACCAACAACGGCAATGCAGCAAGAGCTTAATTTTGCTTTCTGCTTCAAATTCAGTGTGCCTTTGTAAAGCTTTTCTGATAGATTTTTAGGTTAAGTACTTGAATGTACTTTCCAATATTTATGTTAAACCTGTCCAAGAAGTGGACACATGTCATTTTCTTATCAAATGTATTCCTGCCTCTTGCCTGCTTTCCTTTCCTTCTCTCTCTCTCTCTCTCTTTTGAAGTTTTACTTCTCTGCCTGTTCAAATGCACAAAAACTCTCTACTGATGGCTTATTTCAATTGAAATTGTATATTCATACAACAAAATTATACAATAGCATGTACAACACTCCTCTCTCTTCATCACATCATCCATTTTATCTCACATTTCTCTCTTTCTCTTCCTAAGTTCCCATTTCTCTTATCTGTAAAAAAAGTTGTATAAAAATATTGAATAAATAGAATTTCATATTTCAAATTGGTTCTCTTCATATTACTAGACCCCTTCTGATTTCTGTAATTTTTTTTAAAATATGTTAATTTTACAGGTGGACTTGACCTAAATGTATTTATGCTTCTGAATCTGATGTTGTCTATTACACTATTGATGACAATCTATGAAGCTCTGGTTTGATACTCCAAAAATGGCAAAGTATTTCGTACCAGTATCTGATATCGATACATGTACAATACTCTTCGATATGTATCCAAGGAGTATCCTCTAATTTAAAAAAGAAAAACAAAATTATTGACTAATATGTTTGGGATACAATTCTGATATTAAAGCTATAGTAAGTAGTAGGTAATTATATAAGGTCAACGATTTTTTTTAGTGGGACTAATGACGCTTTTAATGACATTCTGACATAGCTAGGTTAGGGGGGAATTTTGTCACATATTCATAGGAGAAAATTTGTATTTTGATATGGGTAATGAAGATATATGTGATTTTTTATTTTTTTGTTATTGTCGCAAGTATTGTTCTCGTCATTGTAATCATCATGCACTTCACTGATATAGTTATGTAGTAATGAGAAATAATCAATGACTATCAACAAATATTATGCATTTATGTAAGTTTTTTCTTTTTTTTTAAATTCATATTGTTAGAACCAAAGACGTATGAAACGTCTAGTTCTTAAAATTTTGAAGATAACAAACTTATTAAGTTTTAAGTTTCTGTTGTAAAAATGTTTTTCTACAGCGCCTAATCCGTGTTCTATATCAAGGCATCCAACACGCCAGTTTTAATGAACGTCCAACAAACTCGTATATGAACGTCGTCCAAGTGTAAGTCTATTTCCAAATGACTAAGTGTTTAAATTTTGTCTATGCGTTTCTCACATGTATATCTCGAGACTAATGTTTTACCTATTTTAAGAGATCTAACGTTCAAATGTTTAAGCATTAATTGAAGGACAGATACATATTAGTGTATAAGCATAGTGTTACAAAAAAAGGAAGTCAACTTATCAAGCTGTTAAGTCGAATAAAAAATTATTAGAAAAGCATACCTTCAACGCAATCCTACACTTTCCATTTTAGTGCAAAAACAAAAGCCGCTTTACTGACTTCTCTAAAAGCTCATTACATGCGCACTCTTTCTCTGAGCCAAGTCTGAAGCTGAATCCTCAACGGCTACTTCGAAAAGGCTATATATACCAGCTTAAGAAAAGAAATTACATACACTGTGCGAGAGTAATACTGAATAGAACAATAACTTACTAGACGACTTCGAAAAATTCCTTAGAATCTTTTTGTGAAGAAACTTATCTTTTGTACTAAAACTTTCATATCCTCACATTATGAGTTGATTTCTTTGTAAAACAACTGTTTTTTGTTGTGAAAACCTGGAGAGGCTTAGTGAGAAAGAATACTTAGGTGGTTAAGCAATCTGGGTTGATTGCTTTGTAAAGCCTGAAAAGCCGTGGAGAATACTTGTGTAACCTAAGGTTGATTAGTGAATACCCTCAGGTCAAAGGGACTAGACATAGCTTAAGGTTGAGTGAATCAGTATAAAATCTCTGTGTTCTTGTTCTTTCTTTATCCTTTCGTTAAACTGCTTTTTGAACTCGTTTTGATTTAGTTAAAAAGTTTTTAAAATGCACAATTCAATCCCCCCTTCTTATGCGATTTTTGCTCTTTCACATGTTACTGTATTTAGGTCGTATTGTATCTTAAATTTTTAAGAATTTGCTGTATCTTTGTATTTGTATTGTATCTATACCTATGTTATTGTATTATATATGTAGAATGTGCTCATTTTAGATGTAGAGGATATTTCATGCATTGTGGTGCAAAAATCAAAGTTATTCTCTGCATAGTTGATACGGTGGAATACAAAATCTATACTTAATACAATATATATACATCTCATTCAATATAAAAGTGATTTTTGAGCTTGCTCTCTTACGATATACATCAATGAAGCCTTATCTCATTAGGAAAGGTCGCTACATAGATTACATGACATCATTCGACTCAGTTAAAGACCAAAGTTTCAGCGATGTTATTAACTATGAGATCTTTCTTGGCCACTTTTTCCAATGTCCTTCTTGGCTTTTCTCTCCTCTTCACAGGACTAAAAATCATACAATCTACTTTTT
The DNA here is from genome assembly GCA_004329165.1 of Spatholobus suberectus. Classification (NCBI taxonomy): domain Eukaryota; kingdom Viridiplantae; phylum Streptophyta; class Magnoliopsida; order Fabales; family Fabaceae; genus Spatholobus; species Spatholobus suberectus. The sequence goes on from CM014734.1 coordinate 28,431,122, forward strand.
AGCCTCCCAGAACCTTCTTTGTTCATGCACAAACCATTTTAATTGTTTTTCTGTTATTTTTCCCCATTTAGTGTTACATCAAACTCTTCTCATATACAATCATTTCATATTCTTTCTTTTCTTGTATGGTTAAGCATTCATCTTTACATTCCTATTTCTAACACTTCAACCTTTTTCTCTTGTTGTCCCTTTAAAGACCAATATTCACAAAATAGAGTATAATTGAACATATTGTAGTACGATAAAACTTGCTTTTGAGTTTGATAGATACTTTACGGTCATAAATAACTCTTGATGGCTTCTCCATTTTAGTCATTCCGCTTGTATCCTATATGTGACATCCTCATTAATTTTTTCACCATTTTGTAGTATGGATCCCAGATATTTAAACTTAAAAATTTTTGGTATGGCATATTCTCCCATTTTTACTTCCACATCACATTCTTCTTGTCTCTTGCTAAAATTTCAATGTATATATTTGCTCCTACTTAAGCGGAAACTCTTTGTTTCCAGTCCATCTCCAAAATTGAAGTTGACAGTTAACTGTTTCCCTTGATTTCTCAACTAAAACTATATCATCCGCCAAAAAAACATGCAATAAGAGATATACTTTTGTATGTCCCTAGTAAGCACATCCATGATTAGATTAAACAAGTAAGGACTTAAGCCTGATGTAATCCTATTCCTATAGGAAAATCCTTAGTCTCCTTTCTTAAAGTTCTCACACTAGTAGTAACCCTCCATACATGTCTTGTATAGCTTGAATATAAGTCACATGAGCACATTTCTTTTCCAAAGTCCTCTTCTCTTAGCACTCGATCATAAGCTTTTTTTCAAATCAATAAAAATCACATGTAAGTCTCTTTCTTTGCTTCGGTACCTTTCCATTAACATTTGTAAAAGATAAATTGTTTTTGTTGTACAACTTTTTGGCATAAAACTAAATTGATCCTCTGCAATCCTTGTCTCTCCTCTTAATCTATGCCTAACTACCTTTTCCCATAGTTTATAGTGTGACTCATAAGTTTTATACCTCTACAATTAGCACAATTTTAAATACCTCCTTTATTTTTAAATATAAGGATCAAAGTACTCTTCCTCCACTCATCTGGTATTTTCTTTCAAAATCTCATTGAAAAGAGTAGTGAGCCAAATGATACCTTGTTGTCCTACACACTTCCAAACTTCAACAGGAATACCATATGACTTAACAATTTTACCATTATCTATCCTTTTAAAGGTCTCTTTTACTTCTCCAATCCCAATTTTACTATAACAAGCCAAATTTTGTTCATCTTCTTGGATGTCTAGTCCTTCCAAATTAGGAGTAGATTCTTGTCCATCATTGAAAAACTTATAAAAATAATTCTCCCATCTCTTCTTTATATCTTGATATGTAACCAAAACTTTTCCTTCTTCATCCTTAATACATCTTGATGCAAATCTCTTGTTTTCCTTTCTCTACTTTTGGTAAGCTTATATATCTTACGTTCTCCATTCTTTATCCCAAGATCTTTATAAAACTCTTCAAAAGCTTTATATCATGCTTCACTAACAACTTTTCTTGTCTCATTCCTAGCATTCTGATACTTTGCCCAATTTTTAGCATTGTTGCACCCTTGTAAGATTTTAAAGCATTCTCTTTTGTTTCTTACCTTATCCTAAATATTTTCATTCTACTGTCAAGATTACTTATCTCTTGATCCAAAACCTCTTGATTCACTCAAAACTTATTTAGCAACCTTTCGTATCTTCTTAGACATTTCATCCACATGAGATTAACACTACCTCTTCCTCCAATAATTTCTACTTAAAAGTAAAAAATCATTCTTCTAAATCTCAATTCTTGCTATCCCACTCTTTTATATTTTCTCCTCAAACAAGGGAATTGCTTGCTAAAGAGAAGTAAACATAGTTGTTCTTTTTATTACGTACTTTTTTTCCCCCTTTTCTTCCTACACCACAAGTCATAGTTAACTGTGTGCTTGGACATATGTTATGAACTTGAGAAATCACATTCTATTTGCTAGAAAACATGAAAGCTATAGCTACTAGCTTCTTTGTGAATGTGATAAATCACATTCCAAACGTGTAAGCAAACACGCTATAAGATCTTAAACACACATAATCCCTAATTTGTCTTCTATATATCTTTGTAAGGTTCATTAATTTCTTTTTTATTCTTCAGGAAATTAAAGTCAACGACTTGTATAAAGTTTATTATTTTTTTAATTGGGTTGTTGTATATAGTTTATCATAATTAACATGAATGTAGTTTAAGATAGCTATATTGTCATAAGCCAAAATTCGTCATCTAGTTCTAAATACAAACTTGTTTTTCCTATGGAAAAAAGATAAAATGAAGTTTGTTGTTGTAATTCGTTGTCAATTTTGTTACTTCAAAATAAACGTATTATTCGATGTTAAATAAGTTTGTCAAATTTATCGAAAAGGGCTCAGCTCAAATATTGCAGCGTACTTTAAATCAGATTAAATAGAACTTTTCAAATTGATTTTAATAATAAAACACAAAAAAACTGGAAAAAATAAATAAATAAAGGTATTTGATAGATAAAAAAGTGGGTATGAAAATAGAATTCACGTTTTTACTCTAAATTCACGTCAAAAGTAGAAGGAAAAAAAAAAAAAACGCAGAAGCTAATATAAGACGGGCATCCAAACACGCATTGCCCCTCCTTTCACCAAAAAAAGTTAAATAACTAGATAAATAAAGCTGTCAAAGTTCAAATAGAGGTAATAAAAAAGAAACAAATGGAATGAAAAACGATTTAAGCTAAACTATCAAACTACGAGATTCCATGAGTATTTTGTTCCAAATTCCAATTCCATAGTTTGGCTCTTTTATATATCTTGATTGCAGACGAAGCTAGTAGACATTGACATTGAAAGATGGAGGCGCTGTTTGCTATTACGGGGATAAGGAGACATGGAAGATAGATGAAACGGATAAGGACAGCGGTTTGGGTAATGTAAGGCCATGACATGAGTAGGATTGGCAAAGATGGATAAGAACAAAGTGAGGCCACTCAACCCAACCATGGTGTACAGTCATACACACGTGGAGGCTTCACCCCTCTGAACTTCTTATCACCTCCAATAAAATATGTTTATTTATAATTTGAATATCATTTGATTTTGAATCCTCTCGATTCAGTTGTTATAATGCTATCATCATAATTCTTAAGCTAGTATAATTAAATCTCCCTGATAATGATGTAGCACTACTTTTGTCGATATCATAGTTTAATTTTATTAATACGCAATAACATGGCACTGTTCTACACGGGCATTTTTCTTTCCTTTTTTTTAAACCAAGAAACCCTCGTTGGAAGTCAAAGATTTATCAAATCTACTTAAAAGATTGACGTATCCCAACTTTAATTTCATACAGGCTTAAAGATTAAATATTTGACTACATTAATAAATAAGATTATTTGTCACACTATATTGGTAGTTATTCTTCTTTTTTGTACACTATTATATGATTTTATTAACACTTTCCTTATGATTAACAAAAAGTGCAAGAGTCTCTTTGAAAGAGTTTATTTATAGTTTATCTTATGACGCAAATAATTGTATAAGTGTTTAAGAGAATTTATAAAAACAACTTATTATATATCCGTAAGTTATTTTCATCTTATTTTAATAAGTTATCCAGAATAACTCATAATTTTTACGAAAGCAGTATAATTTTATTTTTTCTTCAATTATAAAAACAATTTATACATAAATACTTACACAATAAGTACTTATTCAATAAGCTCTTATTTGGATAAATTAAATACATAAGTTAATTTTAGCTTATAAAAAATTTAATTTATTTTATCTTCTATTTTTTTTTCTCTTACAAATATTTATAGAAAATTTTATTCAAATAAAATGAGTACAATATGCTTATATTTATAGAGTTCGGTGTAAAATCACAAGATAGAAGTCACTACTCACGTTTAGTCTCGTTAACTATCACTTCTAATGTTTAAGTCATGTAGCTTGACCATTGGGAGCAAGTATGGTTAGTCATCTGCGTGGCAAGTCTCTGTTAACTTCAAGTATGTTTACGTATGAGTTTTCTTTTATGGAGTCATAACAAATATAAGGATAAGAATGAAATTGATCAAGATGAAACAATCAATCCTTTTCCTGTATAACTGGTTCACTAAAAATAGGAATTCATCTAGGAAAACATAATGATAAATAAATAAATAAACAAAGCAGATATTAACCTATTCCAACTTGCAAAGAATGATCCATTTAAGCACCAAATTAAATTTTGATTATTGTTGTAATAGCATGAAATTATCATTACTGCATATTGCCTCATGTAATTTTAACGTATTGGGTTGATAATCATTTTACTCGGGTACATTAACCTTTACTAATTTTTTTCGTTTTATTTCTTAATTAGTATATTGTACATAATTAATTTATAGAGTAAATGCTTAAATTCATCCCTAAAAAAAGGAGGACACTTTTGATTGTTTTAAAAAAATAGCTCAATTTTCCAAAATTACTAACATAAAACACTTTAATCCTTTTATCCTTTTGAGTTAATACTTTTAAAAATAAATTTGAATTACTAAATTTAAATTAGTACATGATTCACTTTTTAAAGTTTAATCGTGTTAAAAATAGAAGAAAAATAACTATAAAACTAAAGTACCTCATACTTATAATCTTGAAATTTTAAATATTTATTTTAAAAAAACTAAATTAGTCCCTATTTTTTTTCAGTTACCAATTTAGACTTTTATTATGATTTATAACTAGATTAAATAAGATTTTAATTTCTATAAAATATATATATTTTAATTCTCTTAAAATTTATTTATTTGTTTGTGTCTTTAGTAATTTTTGTTTTATTTAGTTTTTGATGTGACATTTAGTTTATTTATCTTATTATTTTAGTCTCTATAAAATTATAAATTTTTAATATAAATTCATCTTTTATAATTTAATTTCTGTTATTTAGGGAATACCAAACCTATTTTCTAACATCTGTCGGTTATATATTATTACTTAATAGAATCCAGACATTAAAACCAAAAATAATAAAATAATGGTTTAATTATATTTTTTATCCTCTTTTTTTAATTGCATAAATTTTGTCTCCCAATTTTAAAATTAAGCAATTTTGATCCCATAACATATGGTAACAATAGTAGAGGTGGGACTTGATCCCATGATCCTCCCACATATTTAAAACTATCAAGGTCATTAGGTTGTTTAACTTATTTAATTTATAGTATAAACAATATTTTATATAGAGCATTACTTTTGCATAGGTTAATTGCACTTTTGATTCTCAAATAACATAATTGTGAGGAATTGATTTTTATTTAATATTAAATGTTTATTATTTTAATTTATAAATTAAAAATGACACAAATATTATAATATTGAAATAAATAATATAGTATAAATGATGTGATAAAAAAATCGAGAGAAGAAAATGAGATGAAAAGGAAAATGACTGTGTTTTTACATTTATTGTATGAAAAAATATTAAAAGTTAAGATGGTAATTTTATTTATCAAATATTTTTATTTTAATTATATAAATTTATAAATTACACAAATACTTTGTTAATTTACATATAAATTTATTATCTTAACTTTTAATATTTTTTCATGCAATAAATATAAACATACACTTATTTCTTTTTCATTGCTTTTTTTTTTCATTTTTTTCCTATCTCTCTATACAAATTTATATGCAAATTAAGAGAAAAAATAAGAGAAAACAAGCTATGCACTAACAGTGTAAAGTAGTTTTACACCGTTGTCTAATCACAAATTATCATTTATTATAAATTTGTTGACTTTTATAATAAATATTATAAAAGTCATATCAAGGATGACTTCTGATTAGTTGACAGTGTAAAACTTTTTAGATTAATAATGCATGACCATTAAACTCAACAAAATAAATATATACTTATAATAAGTCATAATTTTATACCTCTAAACATGCGTCGCAAGCTGCAATCTTGGATTTTATACAAGTGGCAATTTAGAAAATCCAAAACAAAGCACATAATTTATACCCCTCAACATGCGTTGCAAGTTGCGATCTAGGACTGTAAAGAAGTGGCAATTTAGAAAAATCCAGACAAAGCCCAGGTCTCTTTGTTTTCATATGCGCCGGTTTCCAAATCCTGCTACTTATGACGTCCCATCCCATTGGACCCCAAAACAAACGCAAGCTGCACTTTCCCACCTCCCTTTTCTCGCAATCCAACAAAACCGAAGCCGGAAACAGCAGCAACCAACACCAACATAGTACCCGCCGCGGTCTGAAGAAAAACAAAACCACAAATTACAATTGCAGAGCACTATTAATAGATAGAAATTCCCACACCACGCAACACAAACAAGGCAGTGTCACTTCTAATGCATCACCACCATAAGCCCGAGCTTCACATCGGAAAAGAGAACTTGCACCTCTCTTCTGATACCACTTCAACTCCACTTCCCTTCTCTCCCAACCAAAACCAAACACAAACGCAAACCCATTCCTCAATTCAAGTTTCACCCTCTTCACACCATCCACCACCACCAAACTCACCAAACATTCCGTGTCACCATGAACGCTTCTCCGACAACCCGTCTCAAACCCCACCCCACAATAGATTGCCTATAATGACCCTCCCTTACCCTTTGTTCCCAACACCCTTTGGCGCAAAGTTTCTAACTTCAAAGCTTCTCCCCCGTTTCCGTCTTCTCATCCTCCTCCCGCTCCCCTCTCTCTACTTCCTCTTTTCAAACCCTAGCCCTTTAGATTTCTTCTCCGTGATCGCTTTCTCAGCAGCACTCTTCATTTCCCTCAATTTTGCAATCCCCCGTTTACACTCTATTCGCTTGTACTTCACTCGATCATCATGGTCATCTTCTTCTTCTTCTTCCCCTTCTCCTCACCCTGTGGTATGGTCCATTGGGTCAAAGCCCAAGCAAGTGAAGAACTTAAGTTGGGGGTGTTGGGTGCAGGTTTATAGCAATGGGGACGTGTACGAGGGTGAATTCCAGAAGGGGAAGTGTTGGGGGAGTGGGGTGTATCACTATCACATGAATGGGAGGTATGAGGGGGATTGGGCTGATGGGAAGTATGATGGGTATGGTGTTGAGACGTGGGCTAGAGGGAGCAGGTATAGGGGACAGTATAGGGAGGGTTTGAGGCATGGAATGGGGATCTATAGGTTCTACAGTGGGCATGTGTATGGTGGTGAGTGGTCTAATGGGCAGTGTCATGGGTTTGGAGTCCACACTTGCAATGATGGGAGCCGCTATGTTGGGGAGTTCAAATGGGGTGTCAAACATGGACTCGGACAGTACCATTTCAGGTTTGCTTTTGTTTTTCAATTTGCAATTTGCGCAGACACTTTCGTTCTGATGTTGCAAAATGTTATTCACTTTAGTCCATAATTTCTATGATTTTCAGTGTAGAAGTTTTTATATTATTAACCAATCAGAAATCATACCTGATATGACTTTTAAAGTAGTTATTATAAAAGTCAACAAACTTACCATATATGACTGACTGACTGTTTGTAATTAGATGACAATGTAAATGACTTTTACATGGTCACTGCATACACTATTTATTCTTTGCAAAGTGAGGGACTGAAATGTAGGTTTTGTAAAGTTATAGAGGAAAGTGACTGATGCATACAATTTCAAGAATTAAAGTGGGGGTTTACTCTATAGAGATTTTTCATAATCTGTTTAGGTTTAGTATTCTCGTTTTTGAATGCAATGGGACTTTGGTTTTCTCGTTAAAACTTCTTGAGCATTTCCTAAATTATGGTTGATACAGGAACTGTTGTGTGCATCTGATTCAAGCCTATTGTATTTTCTTTTTAAGAAAGCATTGGTGTTTCTGTGGGCAAAAGTTTAGAAATATGTTCATCTGGCCTGGAGAAGTATGTGTCAGAGCATTGTTGGAGCCAATATGTCAATGCTTCAATTATGACTTCATAAATTTACCCATGTCAGGTCTGTTGATATTCAGTATTCACGTATGCCGGTCATCATGATTCTAGATCCCTTTCTTATATAAAATTTTGGTTGCAAATATGACCATTCAAAGTGTCAAGAACCCATGTTAGAAACACAAGTTTGATTTGTTAGTTGTTACATTACATTGCCAATCATGTTGTACAAATTTAGGGGGATATTGATTTGGATTTACCTATGCTTCGTTGTTGGCCAAACTAAAAATACCAACATTTTGTTGCATTGGCTCACATAAAAGATTTTCTGTCCTCTTTGCTTTTACACTGGTGTTCAATCAGTTGTTTATAATGTTTATTGTCAGGAGCCAAAGGGGTAGGTCTAGTTTCTCACTAACCACAAGGCAACAATTTAAGCAAATGTTCTGTATATTTTTCAACTCATTTAGATCAAAGCTCAGCCTGTTTGTAAGCATGTCAGTAGATCAAAGTTTTTCTTGCCACATTTTTTGTAGACAATTACTAGCTTATCCATGATCTTCATGAAGATGATAAATTTGCTTCCTCTTCCTGCTAATATCAAATTATCAAGTATATTATGTCTCAACCAATTTTACCTGTAATGTACATATCCAGCTAAGATACTTTAAGTGATTGGAATGTTGAATCTGTTACTCTGTAGCGGTGTAAATGCACTTGAAGTCTTTCTCAGTTACTGAATCAGTATAAAAAATATAACTTTCTGACTGTCTAACTTGTTCAGCCCTGCATCATTAATAGCTGGAACTCAGTATTGAATTTGATTCACATTTCCAGAACTGTATAATTTCTATATTTTTAACCACTTATCTTTTTTTAACACGAACCAAAGAACAATCTCATTGGAAGTTGGTACAAGACTTTTATTGTCATTATTGCTGTGGTATCTTAAGATCTCTACATAGTACATATATTGAATGCATTACAAAAGAAAAATTGTGGTGGGAAGTTTTGGTTTACTCAACAAATACAAAAAGTATCTCTTTTGAGTGGGTCTTTACACTCATTTTATGTATACTGCAGAAATGGGGACATATATGCTGGAGAATATTTTGCAGACAAGATGCATGGTTTTGGGGTGTATCAATTTCAGAATGGTCATCAGTATGAGGGGGCCTGGCATGAAGGAAGAAGACAAGGACTGGGAATGTACACTTTCAGAAATGGGGGAACACAATGTGGTCACTGGCAGAATGGGATTCTTGATGATCCTAAAAGACATAATAGTCCTAAAAGGTCTCCATGTGTTGTGGACCATGCCAAGGTTTTCAATGCAATACAGGTAACAGTATATTTTGCACTTATGATGGATTAATATGTATATAGAAAACTTATACCAAAAACACATAATAGATTGGAAAAGAAAGGGATGAGGGTAGTTTTTCTCTACTAGGAAAAGGGAGAACTAAAAGCAAAGATACAATTATCGATTTCTCTAATGTGTACCCAATACCCATAGACACATGGTGTGAAAGCATTAGATACACCCGATTAAATATTTTAAATTACTAAAAAAGGCAAGCATTGAATGACTTTTGTATTTTTGATATAATAAATGCCTTTTATTTTTGGCTCATATCATGTGCCCATAGACGTGCATTAGAAAACTCGTATAACTATATGTTGTTTTGCTGCTTATTATAGTTGCTTTCCTTGTTTTTTCCTGGTAGTTATTCTGAAGGACATTCAAATAACAAAATCAGGAATAAACCTGAACCTTCCCTAATTTTATCAGACTTGGCTTTCTACATAAGCTACTTGGGTCTTCTGGTGGACCTTAAACCATCTGATTTCACAAGCACTAGACCCTGCAATAATAAATATGAGAAATGTTATACTTGGTACTTACGTCTCTCATTCTGAGCAGGATGCACATTATGCTGCTGAGAAAGCTTACAACATGGCAAAGGTGGATGACGGGGTGAACAAAGTAGTGGCTGCAGCTAATAAAGCAGCAATCGCAGCCAGAGTTGCAGCTGTAAAGGCTGTGCAAAATAGGATGCACCATAATAATAATGATAAATGATAATATCCCATTTCCTCAATCTTGTGATGATAGAAATGCGTTTCATCTCAGTGTCATCCTCCATCATAGGTTTGCAGTTTGCACACAGAACGTTATTAGATATGAGGAAGCAAAGGAAGCAGAATGAACGCTAGGAAGGAGAATCATAAAGATGTGCTCATAATGAGATCTTCTCTGAAGTTTGATCGCTAAGTTATGTACCTTTTCTTCTCCCCACTGGAGAGCTGTTTTCATTTCTTGTATCGTGGTACAGCTGCGAGGTGCCTGGTTGGAACCACTTTCTGTCATTGAACTGGATGGCAGATTGTGGAGCAAATAGGTTCCTCACTTTTGGTGGCTGAATTTATATGTATAAGAAGAGTAAGAATAATATATATAGAGTATAGAGTTGCAATGTGTAAGGCAAAAGTGCCAAAAAGATGGCCAAAGCTTAGCGTAGAATTTACATGTTGGCTTCCTGCTGTATACGTGTTAGTGCATCTGTATTTGTTTGGTGAAGAGTTAAAGTTTTAGAAAGCTCAATTTCGTTATCATTTGTACGATCAGACTGACGCATCAAACAACGATAATAAAAATATGATAGAAGGTGAAGGTCTATTAATTGAAAGAATTGAATCTTGTAGAATGATGGTGACATCGCAGCAAGTTCTACAGGAATCGATGCCAGATTGTGTCAACCAGGCTGGTTCATACCAGGCTAATCAGTATTTGTTGAGTACAACGTTATTGAGAGAAATGCTAGAATACTTTAGCATTGTCCTTATCATATTTTTAGATTTAAATATGTCTTTAGTGTTTATAAAAGAGAAAGGATTGTCTTTAATGAAAGATACTTGTGGTTTTTATTAAAAAAATAAAAGAGAGAGAGAGAGAAAGGAATAGAGAAATAGAAGCAAGTCTTTTTTATGTTGATTTGGGTAATTTCATTAGTTTAAAAGAGAGGTTGAAGTGTGGATATTGAGTACCATTTTCTTCATTTTTCTTTCAATGACTCTTGAAATGGTTTAAGAGTTTCCTCTAGCTACTAACACATCAAAATTTTGTGCAATTTCATTAGCTAAAATAAGATATTGAATTGAATTGTTCTTCATGATCCATTTTGTTTCAAATATAAGATCTCCATATTCTGGTGACAATTGATTGAATGTCTTTAAGACTTTTTTACACCACTAACGGGCAACCTTCATCCTAAAAATTTGTTATTTCATGTCCTATATGTAGAGTATTAAACAGGTTAAGATGACTCAGTTCATTATTCATAAAAAAAAAAAAAAAAAAAAAAAAAAGAAGCTATTTTAGTAAGGTTTAACATTATTATAATAAAGAATTGACGTAATGTGAAAATAAAAATTAGAAAACTAAATTAAATAAAAAAAAAGGTTAGAGAATGAAATTGGAACTGACTTAAACTGAAAGGACGAAAAAACTATTTTTATCCTAAATGAATCAACAGTTGAGAATATATAAAGAAAACAAAAGTTAATGAAAAGAATAATTTGTTAACTTTTAATCACCGTGTCTAGAATTTTGTTTATTGAGACTATAATAATTTATTATAATTCAAAATACCAAATCTATTTGAATTCTTACACCAATTGATTTTTTCTATCAATCAAATTATAATTTGTAAAAATAATTTTCATTACCATTTTTAAGATTATAAAACGTATCATTACACATTTACAGCCGTCTTCTTAAGAAGACTCATCGGGTTCCTTGTATGTCTATTAAAAAAATATATCTTTTAGCATCATACTAACCAATGTTTCGAAAAATGCACTAAATACTGGTTTAATTAATTTAATAATTAAATTATTAAATAATAATTGAACCGGACTGCAATCTAATCGGTTCACTAATGAACTGATTCGGTATTGTTTTTTAAAAATAACGATTCAATTATTAAACACTCATATACTAAGGTAATTTGTTTTTTTGTTTTTCCACTTGTGTTCTCTTTTGAAGGCAATCTTATTTGGAACATAGTCAGATATTATATGTAGACACTTCTCTTAGCGAGAACTCAAACCTTGTTTTACCACATTATAAGAGACTAATTCCTTTCACTGAATCTAAACTCTATTGGTATTAAGTTAATATTTTTTGGTTTTCCACAAATATCCTCCTTCAGAAACAATCCTATTCAAGGCACGGTCGAACACTAAATGTGGGTACCTGTCCCAGTAGAGATTTAAACCTTGATTTGTCACGTTGTGAGAGATTAACCCCTTCCACTAGACTCCACCCTTGTTGGTGTATTAAGTTAATATTTTAAGTATATGTAAAGTAGTTTGTAAGCATAATACTACTTATCTTTATTATGCACATATAGTAAATACTAATGATTTCTTAAATTATTTGTCAAATTAAATGTAGTAGATGCTCTAACAAATATTTAAAAAATAATTTATTTTACATACAAAAATAACTTATAATTTGGTCAAATTAGCTTATAAGATAGTCAAAGAAGCTTATAAGCTACTGAAGTGACTTACCAAACACACTCTTCATTTTTGACCTTAACATAAACAATTTTTTTCAACGAAAGCAACTATACGCTATATTAAGTTATTATTAATAATCACACCAGCACGTAAATTAATTGGGAGGAAATTATTGTACTTAATAAAAAAAAATCCGAGTTTAAGATTTTGGAAATAAAATTAATATAAAAAAAAAACTGAAAGAAAAGCTTTACTATTCACAATAATTTGACTCGACTTAAAAAAGCTATTGATAATCTTTGGTGCTGAAAGAGAAGTTTAAGTCTTTAATGCTCAAAAATAATTAATAATCTTGCTTAACTTGACTTACATTAATTAAAGGGAGAATATAATGTCAGGCTATCCATAATTATAGAGAAAAAGAAATTTGAAAAAAGGATATTATCATTATTATTAATTATTCGTGAGCAGGGAAGGGTGGTAGAAATGGGTTTGCTTAGGCTAAAGTTGGCACCTGGCAAGTAACAATTAGGATTGTCATTGTGCTGTGTTGTGTTGTAGCCTTGTAGGTATCGGTGAATCAAAATCAAAAACCCTAGCCCTCAGCCTCAGCCTCTGGCATTTTTTTTATTTTTGAGCATGATTGGGTGACTAACGTTAACGTTAATAATCTGAAGAGAGTTAGGGATGTACAACGAGCGAGGAGGAGTTTCGGTTTCTGTTTCTTCCTCCAAATCGGAGGATCGCAAGCGAATCAACGACGTCCTCGACAAGCACCTCGAGCGATCCTCTCCCTCCACTTCTCGCCCCATCAACCCTCGCTCCAAAAATTCCAACCTCCAAGGTACTGCTCCTCTTTCCTTTTTCTCTCCCTCCCTCCCTTTTCAAACAAACGTAATTCAACACATTCACAAAAGAAGTAAAGCGCAGAGACATTTAGCGAATGTGCAATTGCCAAGGCTGATCTAACACGATAATTTCATGTGCATTGGGTGCGGCAGAGGAATCCGAAACAGAGAGCGAAGAGTCCGATGTTAGCGGTTCCGACGGCGATGACACCTCCTGGATCTCGTGGTTCTGCAATCTCAGGGGAAACGAGTTCTTTTGCGAGGTGGATGATGATTACATCCAAGACGACTTTAACCTCTGTGGGTTGAGCAGCCAAGTGCCCTACTATGATTATGCCCTTGATTTAATTCTCGATGTTGAGTCATCCCATGGTGAGTTTATGCTCTCGTCTCGTACTTTGTTGTCTTTGAAGCTGAATTCGAATTACTATGATTAAGTTAATAAGCAATATCAAGGTTTTAAAACACGGTCCGTGACCGTGACTGCAATTTAAAACCTTGTTATTGTTAAGCATTCAATTTTGTTATAATGGCTGCTTGGCTTGCTTGGAATTTGTAGGTGACACGTTCACGGAGGAACAGAATGAGCTGATCGAGTCGGCAGCGGAAATGCTTTACGGTCTCATTCATGCCCGATATGTGTTGACCAGCAAAGGAATGGCTGCCATGGTAAGATTTATTGGTTGATTGTTGCTCTTTTCGTTCTTTATTATCCAGGGGATTAGTGCTGTAAGTGACGTTGGAACTTTTGCAGCTTGACAAATACAAGAACTATGATTTCGGCAGATGCCCAAGAGTTTACTGCTCTGGACAACCCTGCCTTCCGGTTGGTCAATCCGACATTCCTAGGTCAAGTACTGTGAAAATATACTGCCCTAGGTGTGAAGATCTTTACTACCCTCGTTCCAAGTATCAAGGCAGTATCCTTATATCTATTACTGAACCTATTTTTTGTGGGGGATTTGAGCTGATGCGGCTACATGTCCCTGTGTCACTGAGAAGTTCTATCTTATTCTCTTGTGCCTCTCATTTCATCCTTGCTTTTGTGTTTATTTCTTGAGTCTGACCGCATAAGCAGTTTGTTTGTAAGGATGTGTCCTTTTAGGTTTTGGTTTATTTCGAAATTTACTTCTTACTTACATAAACCAGTTTGTGTTTGCTGTCTTGAAACAAAAAAAATAAAAATTGCATGTGGATCATAAACTGTTTTCTGAATATGATTGACCATAAATAAGAATTTCTGGAAACTCTGCTATCTTTTTTTTCTGAAAGTATACTTGGATGTCTTGTTAATGTAGACTATACTATACTGGTTCCTAATGGAATAAGAGAAAGTAATATTCAGATAATGAGTGGTTCAACTTTGACCGTTATGAGAAGTGGGGTTCATAACTGTTAGTGAGAGATATCTGATAACTGGCAAGTGTTTGATGATATATGAAAACTATACCATATTTTCTTCTTTGACAAAAATTATATCTGCAATTGTACTTCCTGCTGTTGTATGCATCAAGCATGAGGACTGTTTCTGAAAACTTTGGTGGGCACACTTATGTCTAGAAAATGCTGCAGGAAGTGAACAACTTTTTGGAATTGTAAAATCTTTGGAAATTGGAAGACCAATTTTATTTAATCTCTCTTTCTGTCTATAAGTTAAGAAGTTTGGTGATTCTTATTTTTCAGTTTATTTTTAATTTCCGGACATTATTTTGTTGATTTGGTTGTCTTGCATTCTTTCTATAAAACTTTACTATTTTAAATGCTGATGTATATATGGGTTTTGGTACGATTGTATGTCAGTCTATGTTTGGGCTATATGTAATTGTGGTTTAAATTTTACTCCCAAATTTCCTTGAGTCTGTCTAGACATTGATGGAGCTTATTTTGGAACAACATTTCCACACCTCTTCTTGATGAGTTATGGACAACTGAAGCCACAGAAACCATCACAAGGCTATGTTCCGAGAGTTTTTGGGTTCAAAATTCACAAGCCATAAAACTGAAGTTGAAGCTTTCATGAAAGTAAGAATCCTGCCCGTGTCTCATTTAACTCTTCCTTTTGGTACTCCTTGCAACGTCTGGCGGATCATAAGCTTTCCAAACCAGTGCAACCTAGGCATCTGTTTTACTTGTTTTAGGAGCGTGTTGTAAAGAAATATGCAGACATGTGAAGCAAGTGCTTAGTTTCAGCTTCAGATTCAATGAGCAAGTGCTTAGGTACTGGATGATACTTTTTAATGGCTTATTACAAACTGTATTCTTGCAATTAACTTAATGTTGTCTATGGTTATGTCTCGGATTACAAATTCCCTGCTGTTTTTATATTGTTTTATTCCATTCCCCCCATTTCTGTAGCCTTTGAATTTGTGGATTTGATCCCAATGGATTCATACATTATACTGATTTTAAAGTTCACTTGCTTGGATGTTAAACTCACCTATCCAACATTAATATTGATTATGTGGAATATGAATGCACAATATGGCCTCGAATTCTGTGTCTGTCTCCTGAAATATTTGATTACTGACTTCTGAAACCTCTCACTATGCACTTGTTTGTTTGTGTGCATACATAACTTCCAAGATGCGAAAGATTTCTTTCAACTGCTGAAAAATGTGAGTAATGTTCTCTATTCATCTGGCGTATGAGTGACACGGGCAGCTTTTAGGGCACGGGATAAGCTATTATATCCCTATAGCTTTTTATCTTCAACTTCCATTTTGCTGAATCTCTCTATCTAGTTCCCTCAGGCCTCAACTTGCTACTCTGCAGACGAACGTTGTACCCCCACAATCCCTCAACTTGCTTTACCTGTTGGGTTCATGTTATTTCTTGTTCCGTTCGTAATAGTTAATAGTCAAATTAGTTCTGCCCTAGCCAAGACAACTAATTTACTCATTTATCGGTTAAACTTAGTTCTGTCCTAACGAAGACTGTTAATGGTCAAATTGGTTGAACTGGCTCTTGAGTTGGTTGTTCATTATGGCAGTTGGGCAAATGAATAGCAGTAATCACCATGGAAATTAGTTTTAAAAAATTGTAGGCTCCTACATATAGATTCGGTTCTAATTATCAAACAAAATCTAAAAGTGATTATAAATCCTTCGAAGTTAATTCTACTCACTGCAAATTGATTAAAAAAAGAAAATTACCTGGCACTCAAGCTAGTTTAAGTAGCTGTAATTGGATAATATTATTTGCAATTTAAGCCTGTATAATAATCTTTTGGGTGGGTCTTTAAGGTAACCCCAGTATTTTATTGACATCTTGTACGATAATGTTGAGAGTACTTTTTTTTTACCACTTTCTCATCAAAACCAAAGAGAAAATTGCCTCCCAAAATGTGTGATTATTCTACAATATCTATTTATTCCGCAATCGTGATTTGCCTGCAAACTTAATGCACTAAATACGTCTCATTTTTTCAATGTTATGATTCGTCTTTGTTAACTAGCTACGAGCATTTTCAATTACGTTGGATTTTTATCTTCAAAGTGGTCATTTATGTATGATGAATTGATCTGCATAACTTTAAAAGGTGTAGCGAGCAACCATACTTGGAAAAAGAGAAAAAATATATTATAAAGCTTTTGTTAATCTTTTTAAAAATCGTATGATGGCTATAAATTTAATGCCAATTTATAATAATTGTGTCCCATTACATCGCGACAAAAGCAAAATCTAAATATAAGTATGCGACGAAGAGAGTTGTTGGATAAGTATATACGCAAAAAAAAAAATGCAATATTTTGACTTAAAATTTTTTATAGACGGTCCATCATGGAGCTCACACCAAGCTCTGAGCTCTCCATCATGTCTATGTCAGCGTCAAATGGTCGTATGAGTCCGTACAAAATAGAAAAACGATTTTTTTGAAAGAAACGATGGACATTTCACCATCTGCATTTATTGTTACGTAAAATTAGTAATCCACCAATTTCATTCTTAAAATATTACCCTCTCTTCTAGTTCTGATTGATTTTTAAAGTAAAAAAATTATATATGTAATTCTTCAAGTATTAAAAATTATAATAAATTATCTTTCCAATATTAAAAAATTCATCAAATTAATCCTTCATCATTTGTAAAAAAATATCAATTCAAGGACAAAATTAATAAATATGTAATACTTAAGAAACTACTTATATAATATTATTATTTTAGGAACTATATAAAAAAGAAAGCAATACTTAACGAACTAAATAGTTTATTCAACGTAAAGCTACAAAGCCAACGAGTGTTGAAATAAATCAGACAGCAAAATAAGAACGGAAAAAAAAAAAAATGGAAGCACCGACAGTTGTTATACACTAGCTATGCAAATCAAACTGGCAGCAACCGCATAACAATACATCCGATCTCTTTAATTCTTAATTTTACAAAATATTCACTTCAGTCTCTAGTACAGAAAACGACTACAGTAGATAACATTTGGCAAAATTAGAGGGTTGGTAAATGGTACGGGTGAATTTAACCTTATAAATGTTACCGGTCTCGAACTCATGATCTTCACACATGCCATGCGATAACACTCGCATTTTACCAGAGTAGTACTAGGGTCAGCCCCATTAAATCCTATAAAAGATAATACGCGAGTTCAATCTTGGAAAGAGTATAAAACACGAATGTTACCACACGACATGCGCAAAGATCATGAGTTCGAGACCGATAATACATATAAAGTTAAATCCACTCGTAACAAAAAAAGAAAAACAGTTTGGTGGTACCAAGATCAGCCCCCTTAAATCCTGTAAGTAACATGCAGTTCAATTCTAAAAAAGATATAAAACGCGAGTGTTACCGCACGACACGCACGAAAATCATGAGTTCGAAACCAGTAACACCTATAAGGTTAAATCCACCCATAACAATAAACACTTTGAAACATTAAAGTAATTTATACTTAAAATTTCAAGAATTAAAATGAATATTTACTCTTATCATTTTTCAACTAAGCAGAAAAACTTCTAACATTGAAGTAGTGTTCGACCTATCTATTTAACTTCTTAAAACTTATTCAAAGTAAACTTCTGCAATTAAGTTCTGTATGTCCAACTTCTCGAATCGT
Organism: Spatholobus suberectus; assembly: GCA_004329165.1. NCBI lineage: Eukaryota > Viridiplantae > Streptophyta > Magnoliopsida > Fabales > Fabaceae > Spatholobus > Spatholobus suberectus. Next base: position 28,449,513 of record CM014734.1, read on the forward strand.
GTTCAGCTCAATTTTTACATTTTTTTTAAAAAGAAAAGGAGGCGCAAGAAAAATAAACCAAAAACCATCTGAATGATAGAAACCTAAAAGCTCAACACATTCAATCATAAAATGCCAAAATGTTATTTTTAATATTTACCCGGCCTTCAGTAGAATCGTGCTCAAATGCAGACCCGTCAAGAGCACAAAAGTAAACTATCAGCTTAACATAGGCCTAGAGCTTTTAAGAGAAAAGCATTTAATTAACAGGCAGGAAAAGAAACAATGAGCCACTAGCAGTTGCAAATAAATAAAAGGAAACCAGGAAGCAAAATTGCTCTGACAGAGTTCCAAACAACTAAAATTAAAAGAGTCATCTCAGATAAAACTTAAAAGAGTTTACTTTGAATACAATCAATGCAGTTCTGTGAACATAAACTAGGCATTTCACTCAAGTCTAATTGATAGATAGCATCAACAAAAAGCTTTAACCCTCAGTTTGTTCCCTCAACCTCCTGATGGTGCTCCGAACAGTCACGGCACTTGCGGTACTGTAAAAACAGTGAGAACAAAGTCAGGTCTCTCTGGTTTGGGAAATAAAACATTTATTTAGGTATAAAGGAAGAAGAACATTACTTCAAAGTGTAAGCACCTCCTGCTTTCACTTTACCGCAGTCCTTGCATCCCCATATTCCTACAGCTTTCCTCTTCACAGCATACTGCCACAAAGAAAAACTTGATCATCTAAATCCAAACATTCTGAAAAGGTTAAATTTAAACCACTAAACATCTTGTAGGAACATATGACCTAAAGGCAAACACAATAACCCAAGATTCAGCTACCTTTCCACAAAATTCACAGAAAAATTTGCTGTGTTGACTAACTTCCATCTTCTTAATCTGCTTCCGCAGACTGGCACCATAACGGGTACCTGATGTAAGAAAACAAGCAAAATGGTTTCTCAGGAATTAATCAAAGCAAATTGAACACATTCTTGTAACAGCATCTTTCAATCACATATAAATAACATGTCCAGCATGAAATGATTCCAAACACAAATGTTTGAACAACCAATTATCCCCATCATAAAAACAATACATTAATCAATAATCATTCTTCTAAAAACTCAAAGAGGACGTAGGACAGTAACAAACCCCGCCACAGCATAACAACAACGAAAACGCAAAGAACGTTATCGGATTTGGCTAAAATCGAAGTTACAAGACATACCGTATTTTCCAACAATGCCGGCCTTCTTTGTTCTCTTAGTCTGCAATAACAAAACGGGGCAGTGTCAGCAACGACCAAAAGAACTGAGAAGTTTAGGAATGGATGGCGGTGGTAGGAACGAAAGAGAAGAGCAGAGAGAGTACCATGTTTTCAAGATCGAAGGCGCTGCTGAAAGGTTGGGGCGGTGAACGAATGGAATGGAGCAGACGCAGAAACCCTAATTGTCATTCCCCAAATTTATAGAGAACCTCAATGGGTGCGGGTCGGGTACAGATCCGATATTATTCGTTCCTATTGAAGTCTGTACGGATTACTAGATTTTGTTTTATATATATATTTTTAAAAAAAAAACTATAATCGAAATATTCTAAGTAATCTTTTAATAATTTTTTAAATATAAAGTAAATAAATGCAAATATACTTGTAGTTATAATTTTTTAATGTGTAATACATAGATTTATTTAAAAATTAATAATTATATATTTTTTGTTTCTATTGAAGTAATATTCATTAAAATTTAAATAATAATTCAATACTTGTGTATATAGGTAGGAATTAAGTGGGAAAAAAAATAGAAAAACATATATGTTTGATTCATATTATTTTTAAGAAATAAGAAATAACTATATTTTAAAAGTTCTATTAAGAAGTCCAAAAAAATAAGATTATTTACTTCAATTGAAATATATACGACATTAAATTTATTTTCAAATATTATAGAAAAAATATGGTATAAAAATATTTGATTTTCACTCTGTATTTTATGATTTGTAATTTTTAATCCAGGTTTAATTATATATTGATAACTTTTTAAAGTTAATAAATCCTTTATGTAGCAAATTTTTTTAATGAATCCTTTTAAAATTATAAATACGTTTAATATATGCATGAATTATTTTATATTAATATCATAAAAATTTAATGTGACTTCAAATTAATATATTTCTCATTTTAATTTAACACGCATATATATAACAATATATCATGTCATTAATTTTTTAAAGTAGTTTTTATTAATTAATAATAAATAATAATTAACATTGTCAATTTTAATATACATACATATATATAAAGAGAGATAAGTGAGGATCAAATTACTTCAAGAGTAATTCTAGGTAAAATTACTCCATTCAATAACTCTTTATATATATATGTATATATATATTAAATTTCAACGATCTAACTGTTAAATTTAAAGACTTTATTGAGTAGATCAAGTCTACAAATTTTTATAAAGATTGAAAATTATTTGATACTTCATTAAATAAATTCAAATTAACGTATAATATATTTTTCTAAATTATAAGTAAATGTCGGCTATAACATTAACTAGTTACAAATATCTAATTTACCCAAAATTTGGTATGCATGATCATTGACATAATATCAAAATATTTAACAGTTAGATTGTTGAAATTTAATATATATCAATAATTATTGAGTAGAGTAACTCTACAAAAAATTATTTTTGGAGTATCTCTCTCTCTCTCTCTCTCTCCTCTCTCTCTCTCTCTCTCTCTCTCTCTCTCTCTCTCTCTCTCTCTCTCTATATATATATATATATATATATATATATATATATATTGTTCAATTCCATATCAAGGGAGGGAATATTTAAGCGGAATCTCTGTTGATCCGCACAAGCTAAACTCCAGTAATGATTTACATGAGCCGAACTCTAATTGTATGCTTACAAGGCTCTTATGCTCAAGACAATATTTGCATGTGAAGGTTAAGTATGTAAAGTTAGACGGTATACCAATGCCCCTTCTATGACATATTTATATCATTCTTATTTAAGTTATAATAGTGATTCTTACATAACGAGCATGGAAGGTGCTGTTGGGAGTGAATTTCGTGATATTCATTGTTTGTTGCTAACAGTTTACGTGTTAGATCCAATGCTTCGCAACTGCATCTATGATAGTACAGGTTCAAAAGGTTCTCAACCTCTACATAGTATTGGGTTTACCTATCTATGATTGAACTTAGTAGTATTGGACCAATGTGTTGGTTTTGTTGATTTCTATGGGCCTAAGTCCTCTAGATAACACACACACCGTTTGACAAAATCCTAACTATGAAACAAACAAAGAAAAATTATAGTATGATAAATTGATGTGTAGTTTCATACATAACTAAGTTTGCAATTTTGAACTTTAACCATAATCAAGGAAAACTTTCCAGTAAACAAAAACAGAGGGCAAAACGTACATTCCTATAATCTAATGTTACTTTAATCATCCAAAGGCCAAGGTTATGTGCTGCTTTTGAAAATTATCATTATACTCGCTTCTCGTTTGAGCTTCCAGTCATCCAGGAAGCATGTGAAGCTTAGTAGGTGAAACATCATCTTTACATGTGCACACAAAATTTACCCCTTTCCTTATTCAATTCCCAGAATCTAGCTAGAATGCCATTTTCATGATAAAACCAACTTGCTGAAAAGAGGAGAGAAATCAAGCAACTTGCAGCAAACATCAGGCATGGCCAATATCATGTTCATGGTGGTACTTCTCATAATAATGTTGATTTCATCAGCCACCCCAACAGAAATTGATGCCAGGACCAAGACCTTGTTGCAGCCACTAGGGAGATGCAAAAGGCAAATTACTTCACGTTTGTAATGCTCATCAATATGTCCCCACTTGACACAAGACTTGGGGGTAATGTGACTTTCTTGATGCCCAATGATCGAATGCTCGCTAACATGGTCTTGCAAGGATCCGGTTCTGGCTTCTTGCTTAGGCATTCCATCCCATCACCTTTGCTCTTTGATGTCTTGCAACAATTCCCCACAGGGACAACTATTCCCAGTTCACAGCCAAACTGCATGCTAAGAGTCTCTAACAACGGTAGGAAGAATTATGTTCTAAACAATGTGAAAATTATCAGCCCAAATATATGTGTAGCAGGATCTTCAATTCGATGCCATGGCATAGATGGGGTTTTGTCAGAATCATGTACATCAGTAGGTAACTATAGTGTTCCTCTACTTCCATGTGTTAATGGCACAGAACCTTCATGTAAGGCCTCAACTCCAATTCCATCTTCTTTCCCTTCAGCTCCTCCTCCTACTAGGAACAACCTTAATCCTCCTAAGTTGGCAACCCCTCACCCAACAGCACCAAATGTTGGGCCACACAAATCAGGGTCTCCTCATTGGCTTTCTTATGACGGATCATTGAATTTTGTGGGCTGCTTGATGTTGTCTCTGATAGGGATCTACTTTTAATCCAAATAGATTGAAAGATTGTTGGCTTAAAGTACTGCAAATTGAATTTAGGGTGCAAGGGATTCTTTTTTTGTGGTCCAGCTCGTTGTAGTTCAAGGTCATGAGGTGTTTACTTGTTTTATCATAGGTTGAAAAAATGAAACAATCCTATTGATTTTATTTTAATTGGTATACTGCGATGAATTCTCATTTTTTCTTCCCTTTAGAAATGTTACTGTAACGATGTAGGTGTTTAGTAGGTAGCAATTTCAGCAATGCTTTTGTTATTTATTTATTTTTGGTGAAATAAAAATGCTAAAAGAGGCAATCAAAAACCTATGGTAAAAGCAATACAGGCAGAATCCTCCCTTAAGGCATTTACAACAAAATTAGGAACTACATCAAATATCTTAATATGAGACATGAGATCAAGACAAATTTTAGCGAAAGCGTCAGCAACCTGGTTCACCTCACGGGATACATGAATCCATTCAATCTGACCCCTATTCTAGTAAATGTTATGAATGGAATTCACCAAATTATGGCAAGGATGAAGATCACCACACCCTTTGCTCATCAATTCAACTGCATTAACAGAGTCTGAGTACTCTACAAATTTACGAAATCCTCTAGACCAAGCAATATTTAAGCCATGAAAAATTGCCCACAGTTCCACTGTAAAAATAGAGCACGAGCCCAACTTCACCAGGTTCCACTACCGAGCCATCCATCTCAATTCAAAGCAACCGTTCCATGGGGAGGAAAGTTCCATCTAATGTGCCTGTTACCCTCTTCACGCAATTCCTGTCCAGTATCACGTTGCAAACTGTCCTGGGCACTAACAATTGCCTTGACCGAAAAAGAGCCTTGGAGTAACTATGCACAGCTATCCAGTCTTTTCTACTAAATTTTTTTTGGTTCCGCCTCCCCCATATAGTATACTGCAGCGTTCCAAAAAGCACCTGCCATCTAACGCCCTGCACCTCTTGCTGTCTCCTTAAATTCACCAATAACCACTCCTTAAATTCAGGAACTGCATGGAGGTTAGGTCCGCTTGGGTTTATATAGAGTAAGGGTCACAAAACAATCCATTTATTCATCATCCATTCAATCCATCTACAAATAAATTCATCCGATCCATCCATTACACAAAAAAATAATAATGGATTGGATCCAATCGATCCATTTAATTTTATGGATGTTTAGTGATCCATCCACTATTTTTTCAAAATCCATTAAATTACATTAAATAAAAAAATAAAATTTATTGGATAAAAAAAATAAAAAAACATGTCTAATCATTTTTTTTCAAAATAATTTGTTTTCTGGTCTTATAATCAGATTTTATTAAAAAAAATAGAGTTGCCATTAAAAAAATAAAAAATTTCTAATCAGATTTAAAAAATAATTTCTTAAACTTAAACGTTTATGATATAACTAGTTGGTAATTTAAATCTACATCTTGGCTATTATGTGAATTGCTAAGAAATTACATTTAAATTTTGTCGATTTTCCCTATACAAAATTAGAGTTATTGAAATATGTTTTTATTTCGAATTATGGTAAAAAAAAATTTTAAGTTTCTACATTTTAAAGATTCCTTGGTATTTATTTTTCATTTTTCCTTGAACATAACTTCTTTGGTAACTTGGAAGAATATTATTTTAATACGACAGAATTGGAGAGAGAAGGAGAGGAGAGAGTGTGGGAGAGAGGAGAGAAAGAGAGAGGTTAGAGAAAGAAAGGAAAGAGAGGGGGAGATAATTTTTTAAAATAAAAATTATTTAATTTTTAAAATATATTATTTTTGTGGATGAATTGGATATCCATCCATCAAAAAATTGTTAATGAATGGATTGGATTGGATTTTATTAAATGGATCATGAATGAATTAAATTTTTTAAATGAATTTTTAATGAATCAAAATGCATTAATGGATTATGTTTATCCAATCAATTATAATTTGACTAAGAATTTATCCAATTCATCCGTTTGTCACTCCTAAATAGAGCAATGCTTTTGTGCCCATGCCCAGCACCGTTTAAGGAATCAATAAGTGAAAAAAATTTAAGTTAAGATTACATTGGAAATCACTATAGAGTGCATTATTACACTTTTTAATAATTTTTTTTTACTTTTGATTCTTTAATTAGTGTCCTTAGAATACTAGTTAAAATTTTTCTTTGTTAATTAATCTTGTATTAAGAGGAAGGCTAGCAATTTAACGCATTATTATTTAATAATTTTTATGTAGGATTGTTTAATAATGTTGGCAAAGGGGATATCATAATTCTTTATACTAATCCTCATTCAACGAATCAATTCTTATATTAAAAACTTAAGGGTATTTTTTATAAGGTAAAAACTTATGTTTTTATTCTTAAATATAAAAATATTTCTTATTGTACGTTATCTCCTCTTATGACATGCAATTTCACTATTATTTACCAGTTGATTTTATGCTTTTTTAAAACTTATAAATCATTAATTATTTATGTATTTTTAAAATTTTATTTGATGTTAATATTTTCTGTTACTAGCTTTAAATTCTATTTTTTTCTTTTTATATTAGAATTCTGTTTTTTGGTATCAAAACTTTACTACTTAATAATATTTTTAAATTAATTATTTTAAAAAAATTAAATATTTTTGATAAATTTAAACTACTTATATTATTTATTTAAATTAATTATGCATTTTTTTATAATTTTAAATGTTTTCTTTTAATGTATATTTTTTAAATTTCATTTGAATTAAAAAATGTATATCTGAGTTAGTATGTTTGACAAACATTTTGAGCTAGCTTCTAACTTTTTTGACTAGTTGAAAATCTTGTTTAATTATATTAGTAGTGTTTGGTAAAAACAAATTTATTTTACCAACTTGTAGTGTTTATTAAGACACTATTTCAAGTAACAATTTAGTTTTTAGTTTTTAACTTCTTATATATATATATATATATTTTATATTTTATATTTTTATTTTTATATTTATATATTTTTTTTACCCTTAAAAATTTATTAAATTTACCTTTTACCCTTTTTTATATAAGGTAGAGTTTTATTATTTCTTTTTTTATTTTTCTACTTTCACACATCTACATTGTTGGAACCAAAGACGTTGAAGCCTCTAGACTCTCTAATTTTGAAGATAAAAAACTTATTATAATTTGAGTCTCTATTTGTAAATTAATGAGTTTTACAGCGTCCAAACTCATGGCGTCCAATGCGCTAATCTCATCGAACATCCAAAGCGTATATATGATGACTGTCCAAGAGTAAAAGTCTCATTCGTGGACTATGTGTTTTAAGTATTAGACACTTATACTAGACGCGTCCAAACAAAAGTTCTTAAATGGCTAAGTTTTTTAATATTCGTCCAAACTATACGTCTTGCATACATATCTCAAGACTAATGCCTTACCTTTTTGAAATATATAACGTTCAAATATTTCAAGCATTAAATGGTAGACAAAATCATTTTAGTGTAGAAGCGCAGTAAGGCAGAAAAAGCAAGTCAACTCTTCAAGCTGTCAATATGAATGAAGAATGTTCAGAAAAGCAAACCTCCAGCACAGAGCTGCTCTTTCCATTATGTTCGCACACCTCTTTCTTGAAGATTGAAGCTAAGTCTTCTTCAACGGCTTTTTTTCGTTGAAGACTATATATACCGAGAAAGAAGAAGAAGCAACAACGACAACGAATCAAGCACGAACATAAAAACGTTGATTGCTTTCTTATGCGTTCACTAGACAATAGTTCATATATCTTTGATACATTACTGTATTGTGCTTAATCTTCTATATCCTCACTGTGTGAGTTGAATCTGTTTGTAAACAACTGTTCTTGTTGTGAAAGCCTTGAGAGGCTTGGTGAAAAAGAATACTTGGGTTGGTAAAGCAATCTGGGATGATTGCATTGTAAAGCCTGAAGAGGTCGTGAAGAATACTTGTAACCAAAGTTGGTTAGTGGATACCTTCTGGGTAAAAGGACGAGACGTAGCTCAAGGTTTAGTGAACCAGTATAAAATTCTCTGTGTACTTGTCTTCTCTATCCCTCAGCTTAAAAACGTTTTCGAACTTATTTTTATATTGAAAAGTTTTTTTTAAAACATACAATTCAACACCCCCCCCCCCCCTTCTTGTGCATCTCTTGCTATTTCATATATGTCCAATGTTATGACCCATTAGACTCGATTAAAAAAAATAGTATAGGAATCTAATTAAAAATTGTCTAAAGTTTAGAGACCTATTCAATAGTTTAACCTTTAATTTAATAACATTATGTTAGTTTAGTAAAGTCTTGAGTTTGAACTTTGTGAATGAAAAAAAGGTAGTTGAGAGAAGATATCTCAGTAAAAGTGGTTAGCCAAATTATCTGGCAAAGATTAGTCATCGACAAAATCAGCACATACTTCACACCTATTTTTAATTTTGCGATTTTAGTCTCCCAAATTTTTAAAATTTGCAATTTTGGTCCAATCGTTAAATGTTCATCTGTTGACTGTTATTGTCCCAACGTTAACTATAATGTGGCATTAGATTGAATATGTGATAAATAATATTTAAACAAACTAATGTCACATCATAGTCATCATCAACGCATTAACAATCAATAAATAAACATTTAATGGTTTGATCAAAATTGTAGATTTTTAAAATTTGGGAGACTAAAATTGCATAATTTAAAATAAGGGATCTAAAATTCAGGATTTTTAAAAATTGGATTATTAAAATTGCGGAATTAAAAATAAGAAGACTAAAATTAGGGATTGAAAATTATAAAAAGACCAAAAATGTAATTTAGTTACATAATAATAATGTGATAGCATTTGAATATTGAAAAATGCTCTCTGCCCCTTTTTATAATTTGTCCTTTTTTAAAATAAAAAAAAGGCAAAATCAAGATAAAAAAATAAAAATAAGTTAAGCTATTGAGCAGGTCATAAACTTTTAGATAATTTTTAATTAGGTCCCTATACTCTTGTTTTTTAATTGAGTCCTTACCAGGGAATATTCCGTTGAAGTTAACGAAATATTCACAACAATTTAACGTCAAGGACCCAATTAAAAGATTAAGGACTCAACTATAAATTTTTATAGTATAGGAACTTAATTAAAAATTGCCTAAAAGTCTAGGGACCTACTGATGTATTATCCCTATTTTTTATTTTTCCTCATTTGATTTCTTATTCTCTCTCGTACATTCCCAACACAATATTAAAAAAAAACTAAAAATATAATTAAAATAATTGATTTTTAAATAAAAATATAAGAGTCCAAAATTAATTAAAAAATGAAATTATAATTATCCAAAAATATATTTTTATCTATAGAATAAAATTAATATTTATATGAGAAAATAAGTTATGCACTAACAATGTAAAACAAGTTTTACACTGTCATCTAATCACAATCCACCATGTATATTTTTGTTATTTTTCATTTATCAAATATTTCAATTGCTATGCACTGTCAGTGTAAAAAATTTTACATTGTCAACTAATCGAAAATCAACTTTAGTGTGATTTTTAGGGTAATTATTATTAAAGTCAACAAACTTATCATATTACATTGTCGGTGTATAACCTATTTTCTCTAAATAATTCTATCAAACATTAACAACTTTTAGCTTTGAGTTATCAACTTTTAGTTATTTGCCATTTTAGCTTTCAACTAGTTTATTTGCCATATTTTTTTAAATATAGCCTTTGAGTAGTTTTTTTCCCATTTGAAATAAGGCCCGATAGTCATACATATAACATATCTACTTTTTCTTTTTAGTATAAAATGTTAAAATTTATGATCTCATACATATTATCCAAGTCTTCTACTATTAAGCCGACCTTAGTGGCCAAATAGGTGACATATCTACTTATTTTAATCTTATATACCTAAAAGTTATTGACTTATATTATTTTAACAATTTTCTTCTTTGGGACAAGAAGCATGCTTCCGCGTTATGCTCGATCATCGCCGGTGATTAGGGGGAAAAAGTTGTAAATTCTCAATTCAATTCTTTAAAATTTTATGCATTGTTACATAGGTGTAAGTGTTTTAAAAGTTTTATTAACTAAATTGTTCTCCTAAAAATTTATTTTATCACTAAATTAGTCATTTTTAAAAAAGTTATCACCATTTCAATCTTTTATTTTATATTATGTAGAAAATTAATTTAGCAATAAATTAAATATTTAAGAAACTAATGTAATGATAAAATCTTTATAGAGTGACACTTTAAATATTTAAGAGATTAATATAATAACTATTTTTTTTTAAATTATACACGTGACTTTAGAATATTAAACTGAATAATAACAATGTTAATCATATCATCATCATTCACCAACGGCTTGGCCAAAGCTTAAGACACTCACTATATCCCACGAGCAAGCAACCATGTGAAAGGTGATTGAAACTTTCTATGCAGAAATGGAAGAGCAAGATTTCTTCACTATGGGTGTTTGTTCGACTAACCTTTTTTTTTTTTTTTACGATGGTAGCAACAAAGTTTGAACTTATGACTTCATGTAAATTATCGAAATTCTTCAATGCTAGGCCGAACCCAATGGGTTTGTTCAACTAACCTAATTCCTAAGGATGACAAAAACACTCATATCCAGAAATATCTACTGGTAAAATCCATGATACATATTAAATGGATGATTAAATGGATACCTGTTTATTAACGGGACAAGGACGAGTAGTAAGGTATCCGTACTAGCTGGTACCCGCACTTTATAATTATTTAAATATCATTAATTGTGTACAAAGTAAATTACTTTAATTTATTTTTAGTCAAAATTATTTATTTTTAGTATAAATATATGTTACAAGATTTTTTTTTAGTTTAAATATATGTTTTAAAAACATTTATTTTTAGTTTTATTTTTTATTTTTACTTTTTGTTTTATAAAATTCATAGAAACCCGCTTAACAAGTATCCAAATAAACATGGGCGGGTACAGGAGGACTACTACCCGTACTCACTCTTCTTCCTTGACATCCCTACTAATTCCCATAAACTTTACTTGAAATCTTAATTACTTCATAAAACTTAAGTTGGGTACTTGGGTTGAGGATTAGAACATCTTTAACAATATGACTAAAGTCAAATGCTCCATATAATATTTTACATATTTCCATAATATCATGTTATTTTTATCATATTAAGTACGTGTTTGGAATCAAATTTATAATGAGGATCATCACTCTACCTCCACGTTTACCAAAAGTAACAAGAAATAGCTTTTGCATCAATTGAACCTGTTGACGTGATTTTTACAAGTGATATGGTTTTGTGACAATGTTCCAAACATGTTGTAAGTAATATAATCAAAATTTTCTCTATAATTCAATAATTCTAAACTATTTCTTAAATGAATCCCACAATCTATCCCCCATTTTTATATTTTATTACTTATCTCACTCCTAATATAACATATTTTATTTAAAAGTGGAAAGAGATAATAAAATATAAAAAAAATAGAAGTGGGACCTAAAGAAAATAAATAACAATGAATATCACTCTTCTATAGTAAACAATTCACTTTAGAATATAAAATGAATTATTTTAGTCAATAAAAAAAATCAATAGTCAATATTACTTGTACATGCATAATAAATATGGGGTAAACAACCACTTTAGTCTCTGAAACTGAAAGGCCTTGTCACGTTAGTCTCTGAATTGAAGGAAATTTTTAAAAAAAGCCCTTGAAAGTGTAAATTGACAGTCATATTAGTCCAAAATTCAAAAAACATGTGACTAAAGTGATAATATTACATATATTTAGGGACTAAAATGATAGTAAGTAGTTAAATTTAGGGACCTATTTGACAGTCTAGGAACCTTTTTTTAATTTCCTTTAATTTAGGAACTAATGTGACAGCACCTTCCACTTTTAGGGACTAAAGTGACTGTTTACCTAATAAATGTGTTGAAATATCAACGATTGATATTTTCCTCAATGACTAAAAATATTATATATCCTTTTCAAAAGCTAGTAAATTTTGTTTTCATTCAAAAATGTACAAAACTTAAACATTAACCTTGTATTTTGATGAGGAATTTAAAAGGATAATTCATTTTTTTAGGGAATTTAAAATGCATTGTGGTAAAATATGTTATTTGGATAAGAGATTTAGTAAGAAATATAAATTTTAGTATTTTGTAAAAGTATTTTGATTACTTAAAATTATAGAATTTTAAATTTCACCTAAAAAGTAAAAATTTGAAATTCTTTATGCTCACATTTTCTCTCTCTTCTCTTACCTTTATGTCTCTTTCTTCTCTTCCACTCTATCCTCTCTCTTTCTTCTTTTTCTCTTTCTCTTGTTTCTTTCTCCTTTTTCTTTATTCTTCCTTTCTCTTTGGCCTCTCTATCTTCTCTTTCTCCTCTCCTCTCTCCTCTCCCTTCTCGCCCCTCTCTCTCATCTCCCTCTTCTCTCTCCCCCCCATCTCTCTCTTCTCTTCCTCCTTTTCTCTTTCTTTTCTCTCTCTATCAATATTGACGTAAAAAGTATCACTATTTGTATTTTTTAATTATTAAATATTATCTAATATTAAAATTAGTTTTAAATTATTAAATATTTAAAAATTGGCTAATGCTTATTTTCGATAAAGTTTAATATTAAAATTTTAATTTTTAAATATATATCTAAAAATTAGATTTTGCTTATGTTGAAAATTAAAATGTCATATCCAAACTAAGAATTTGAAATTTATGAAATTTAAGTTGATTTATCCAAACAAAGCATTTAATAAGTGATGGAAATTTAAATCAAAGCAATTCAAATTTCAAGCATTTCAAATTCTTTGAAATTTTAAAATTTCTCATCCAAACACAACCTAAATACTTTAGAATTATTTGTTCTCTCAGCAAAGATTTTTTTCATATATAAAACTTAAATTAAAGGTGGTCAATCAGGTTTCTTGATGAAAATTAGTTATTGACAAAATTAATGGATACTTCACATCAATAACATAGTGAGCCCCCAAAAAACCAAAACACCAATATCTTACTTTAGGAGAAATGAATATGTATCATCTAAATTTACCATCTGTTGTTTATTTGTGGTTAAATTAATCTGAAGGTCCCTATAGTTTTATAAAGTTTTTATAGTCAAAAACACTTTAAAAAAAGTCCTTATAATTAAAAAGGTTTGTAATTAAATCCCTACACACTAATAGTGTTATAACTCTAATAATTTATATTTAACTTAATTACACTTATAGTCTCCCAACTTTCCTATAATTGTTTAGAATTAAGTCCAAGTATATGTGATATGCAAAAAATGGGAAAGGAATTAATAAAGGTGTTGAAGGTGGTAATTGAACTCCCACCTTTGAAGTCTACCAATAATATTAAAACCACAGGGCTAATGACTTTATTTGATATATAAATGAAATTTATATTATATATAACTTAAATAGGAGACCAAATTTGCACATATTTTATCACTACTAAATTAAATAATATTAACATTATATAAACTAACAATATTAAAATTAATATTAATACATAGAAATTAGTATATATTTATTGGATATTAATAATATTAAAATTAATATTAATAAATATAAATTAATAATGTATACTTGTCAGCATGAATGGAGTTTGAATTTTCACCCTTTAGAGTTCACTAATATATAAAAATTAATATATATTAATAAGTTTCTAGAAAAAATTTAAATATAGTAGATATGATATAAATATATTAGAAGAAGGTTAATTGAAAATATATGATATAAATATATTTTTTTAGTGAAATATATATAAAGAATTATTTCATCGATAATAATATCTTATTTCAGTCATGCAAAGAAAAAATAAAAAATTAAAACAATACAATTTTATAAAAAAATATTTAAAATAAAGCGATTAAGTTATAATTAAGATATATAATATTAAAAAATATAATTTATTGTCATATTTTTTTTATAATATTATATTTTTTATTTACTAGTAGTAAATATATATGTAATTTGGTCCTTAATATATATTATTAATTTATATTTATTAATTTTAATTTTAATGTTACTAGTAATTATTATTTTTAATATTAATACTATATATTTAGTATATATTTATTAATATTATTAATACCCTATAAGTATAAACTAATTTATATTTATTATATTTATTAATATTAATTTTAATATTATTAGTTTATATAATGTTAATATTATTTAATTTAATAATAGTACGTGTAACAAAAAAAAATAGTAGTAGTATATATATATATATGCAATTTTAGTCTCCCGTTTAAGTTATATATAATATAATTTTTATTTACATATCAAATAAAATCTTTAGTTTAGTTGTTTTAGTATTGTTGATAAACACTGAGGACACTCGGACTTGATTGTAAATAAGAAAAAAGTTGGGAGACTAAAAGTGTGATTAAGTTAAATATAAATTAACAAAATTATAACATCGGTAGCGTATAGGAATTTAATTACAATTTTTTTAAACTATAAGGACTTTTTTAAAGTGTTTTTACTTGTAAGGACTTAATTAAAAATCTTATAAAACTATAAGGACCAACAAATTAATTTAACTTTTATTTGTAGATAATATGAATAAAGTAATATAGACATAATAATTAAAAAATATTAAAATTAAAATAAAATAAAATCAATTTAAATTTTTTAACAAAAATGCTTGTGAATTTCTGCATGTATACAACTTAAATAAGTAAGAAAATAAAATCAAACCAGCTCTTATTTATAAATTTTCAAAAGCAAATAATTCATTTGTGGGGAAAATGAAAATAGGAAAAAGGAGCACGTGCTTTACTAAAGTAATTTTATTAGAGTCATTAGATGATAATAAAATCAACAGGGTAAAAATAGGTGTAACTCTTTCAAAATTACACTAATGTAATTTTTTTTTTGGTGTACAATTGTGGGCTGGTGACATTGAGGTTAGAACTTATGACTTTATGCATATTACTTAAACTCTCTATCACTAGGCCACTAGGGTTTACATTGATGTAATTTGATCCTGTCCTAGAGGTTTTTATGTAAGAAATAAGAATTATTAAAAAGGAATAAATAAAAATATATGAATATTTAAATTAATAAAATAGAGATTTATTAGTGCACATTCATTATTTTTTAAAAGTATATATTAACAAGTTATAGTTTTAGATATATTTAAAGAAAGTAAAATTACAAATTACTAATATATTATTTCTAAAATATGAGTGAGTGTATTTGATTTTATTTAAAGAATTACCAAATATAATTTTTTTATTGAAAATCATGATCAAAATGCATTAAAAAAATAAATATTATAATCTTTAATAAAAAAATTCCACTTTTAATTTATTAGTTCTTGTCTTAAAATTAATTTAGAAAAAATCAAATAATAGCTTATTAAGTAAGTATATATTAACAAATCTTAATAATAAATGATAATTTTAATTTACTAAATAACTTAATATTAAATACAATAATTCATTTTATAGAACCTTTTCTGTGTTTCTGTCTTTATTCCAAAAAACAGCGTACTGGATTGCACCCCCTTGTCCCAACAACAACCACCATAATCAAAATCCCCACCACTATAACAGCAATCAATCAAGTGACAGAACACGAGGGAACACATTAACAAAACAATCACCCACCTTCACGGGAATACTAAACCCAATAGCGGTTTAAATTAAACGTTTAAAATAAAAGTAAAAAATAATAGAAAAAACAACTCACAAAGCTGCTGTCAAAAAAAAAAAAAAAGGAATCACGATTCACGAGGGAGAGGGAAGAAAGACCCAATGTTTTTCGTTTGTTCCTCGTAAGTAAAAGGAACGACACTGTGAAGATCCTTCCCAAACCAAATAATGCCGCAGCAGCGCGCTGTTTGGGAGCGACGTAAAATCTAACCCGCATTGGCGCATTCCTCTGAGTCGTAAAAGCCTCATCCAAACAATTCCCTCCGCCTCAGATCTCGCCGCGAGATGGATCAGTTGTCGGCGATCAGCGAGGACCTGGCCGAGATCGACGGACACATCGCCGACAATTTCCGCGCCTTATCGTCAGAACCTTAACCTCCTCATTTTCTTTCCTGTCTCTTCCTACGTTGTTTCCTGATCGGTTTGTTGTTGGCGCAGAAATGGATTTCAGAAGTTGGAGAAGATTAAGGATTCGAATAGACAGAGCAGGCAGTTGGAAGAACTCACAGAAAAAATGCGAGAATGTAAACGGTAATTTTCACATTTCACATATAAATATATGTATGCCATTTTTTTTTTAACAATTGTAAACGAGTTTCAATGTTGTTGTTGTTTATGATTGACGTATTGAATATTGGTATTGCATTTTTGTGTCACATTGATGCAAACTGTGTGCAAGAGAGGCATAGATTGTTCATTTTGTAGGCCGGTTAACGCATGTCGCAATTTTCAGATCTGTATTGAAAATTGATAGCCAGAAACTTGTATATAGCGAGCGATTTTGATCTGCGTTCAAAAGCCTGATTATGTGATTTTCTTGAACACCGTTTGACGTTAGAAGCACACCTCAGATTTGAGTTTTTGCCGCCCTCGCTGCTTACTCAAGTGTGTGTCTGGTTGGATCTAATTTTGCAGGCTTATTAAGGAGTTCGACAAAGAAGCCAAAGCTTTGGAGAGTAGCTTTGATAGAGAAACCAACAAAATGTTGAATGAGAAAAAACAGGCAATGGTGAGATGTTTATAGATTTTTTTCTCCGTTGATATCTTAATTGCTACTTCTTCGTATTTTAGGTTTGTTGGTTTCCATTAACTGCACGTGACATTCATGAACATTACTGACAAGTGTTTTCCATTTTTGTTGCAGATCAAAGAATTAAACTCATATGTTGCTTTGAAAAAGCAGTAAGTGAAAACAACATATTAGCTGTCTATCTTAGCCTTTTGGCAGGCATAGATTTTTCTTGCTCGTATTATATACCTTCAGCTTCCTTAACATGTCATTGAAAGTCATTATGTTCTTGCATGAGTGGGATGTATTCCTTGATAGCATTATTGACCAATTAGTGCATGTGTTATATTGCAATGCAGGTATGCTACAAATATTGAGCATAAACGAATTGAACTCTTTGAGGGACCCAATGAAGGTTATGCAGAAGAAAATGGCTTGCTAGCATCCTGTAAGCATGCTGATTTCTTCATATTGGATATGCTTGTATTCATGTATCATAACACATTTTCTGCAGTCAAATAAATGAAAGTCTATAATTGTTTTTGTTTTACTAACTGTGACATTATTGATAGAACAGACTTGATTTGTGATTTGTCAACCAATACATATTTGTAGTTCTTATGCTGGGCAGAAAATGTGGTCAGTATGAGTGGAGAGAGAGAGAGTTCTTAATCATTACAGTGAAAGTGAGAAATGAGAAAAGAATTATCATGCTTCTGTGATGTTTTATATTGGGAGATAGTGTTGGTGTGCTTTGACATGCACACAATTCAACATGTATACAGTATACTGCATGCTCTAAGTTCCTGTCTGGCCCTGATTTGATTTTTTTCATTTGAGAAATGCTTTCCTGAAGCTTCAATAGAAAGCATGGTCAGAAAGAAATACATTTGACCAAAAAAAAAAAACATTTTTGCTTCTTAGGAGAAGCAATAATTTCTTGCTGCTCTTTTAATGGCATATTTTATGCATTTTCTGTCACCGAAAAGCACATCTATATTTTGGTCAACCACCTAAAAGTGTTAAAAGCTGTTCTAAAAAGAAAGTAAAATAAAAACAAGCTGTTGTGAATTTCATAGCATGACTAAGAGAATTAAGTTTTTTACTATTGTGGTTAATGTGGACCATTTATGACTTATTGTAGCAATGACAAACGAACAGCTAATGGATCATGGGAATCAGATGATGGATGAGACAGATCAAGCCATTGAAAGAGGAAAGAAGGTTGGTTTATTTCCTGAGTATCACTTGTTTTAAAATATGCATAGTCTACAACAAATTTGTTTATAGCTTGCTATTGTATTTTTATAGTCCAAGGAACCGAGAGTGAAATGACTTGGTTCCACAGGTTTCCTTGTAACTAGAAGATAATTACAAAAATACAGGGACCATAAGTCATTGTTACCATCTTTCTTGTGTTAATTTTTTTTTCTGTCCTGCTGTGGTCTTGTTGGTTTCCTATTGTTTATCTGGCACTTGCTTAACGTTTTGCTTCCTACAATATCTATCTTCACTTCTTGCTCAATTAAATTTACACATTCTAAATTTTTTGAGTGTGTTTTAAATTGATATTATACTCTTGAAGCACTGCCATCCCAATCTTGCTTCTGTTCGTTCCCATTTTCTTTATCATCCTCTATGTTAGAATTCTTCTGGCTCTCCAGGGTATTGTAAATTGCAAAGTCAGTGAAATGAAGATGAAAAAGTGTGGGGGAGGGCTGGGGGAGAAAGTATTAATCCTTTTTCATGTTCAAAGGAAGCATATCTTTTTTGTCATTCAGATGACTTTAAGGTTTTATATGACCTACTATATTCTAATATTGGACTAGGTGTAACAATTAGCGAAGAAGTTATCAATGCACATTGTTGGATTTGATGTGGAAAAGATGTGCATTTTACGTGTAAGTGTGTAACTAACCTTAAGGCTGCAATTGAACTCTCTGTCCCCTGTCCTCTGGAAGTTTGAAGGACAGAGGAAGTTGTGAAAGAGAAATGAAAAATTCTAGATGATGTTTTAATTTGAAGATTCTGGACATTTAACTTTTGCTGCCCTCCTGGGGGTAAAAAGGGGAAGTTTGCTGACCGAAAGTTTATTGCTGTGAATCCCTTTGCATTAACAGGTAGTTCAAGACACAATAAATGTTGGTACAGAGACTGCTGCAGCTCTTAAGGCTCAGGTATGAATCTTATGCATAGTCCCACCCCCCAGAATTAACCAAGAAAAAACAGGGTAAAAAAAAAAAACTCGAATATGACATGGGAACTAAGGGTACACTCTTCTATGTTTAGACGGAACAAATGAGCAGAGTTGTCAATGAGCTGGATTCGATCCATTTCTCTATAAAGAAAGCCTCTCAATTGGTCAAGGAAATCGGTAGGCAGGTCAATTTCTACAGAATCCACATCATTTTATTGCAATATAGTTACTATATCAATCATTCATCTAACTTATAGGTGTTTTTGTGATAGGTTGCTACTGACAAGTGTATTATGGCGCTACTTTTCCTTATCGTCATTGGAGTAATTGCTATCATTATTGTCAAGGTAAGAGAAGTTACTCTTTAATTCTTATTGTTCAATTCAGAACAGTTATCCTCTATTGTTGTTGTATTTCTAGGTGAATTTATCAGCTTTGAGTGATTTTTTAACTTATGGTAGAAATTGCTTGACAATATCTGTCAGCATTTATGTTGCTTATCGAGCATAATATATCTATTTACTGATTAACCATAAAAAAGAACTTCCGTTTCCAAGTCTTCACTGGATACAGATTGTGATGGCCTTCTACAGATCTATAGCTTCTAGTTTATATGTTTTTAATATGTCATGTGCCAAGGTTAATTTTTTTGTCATTGATCCATGTAGCCATGTCACAATTATCATAAAAAATCACATCATAACAAATTACGCTCAATCTGTTTGCAGTATATTTGGAAACAATTGTTTTCACCGCTAGTACCAAAAAACTAGTCCCAATGCATTAATTGAAAGGAGATTTGTACTTCATCCTCGGAAATGCAGGTGGCATTGGATAATTTTAAACAAACATATCCTTGGTTGAGTCAGGGCAGTTAACAGGTGGTGAAAGAAAAGTTCTAAAGATCGAATATAGTTATGAACGTGACAATTATAAATGCCATTTTTTTTCTTTTTTTGTGAGAAGTTTTATTTTACAGCCTAGTAGAACTAGATTCCAGAAGCCACCTTTGCTACGTATTGCCAAACTTTTTATTTTCACTGATTAAATCTTCTGACAGTGCTCAGATTATGTCTTACTGTGCTAACTTGTCTTTCAAAATTTCAGCTTGTGCACCCAAACAACAAGGACATTCGCGACATTCCAGGATTAGCTCCTCCAGTCATGAACCGAAGACTGCTTTGGAGCCACAGTTGAAGATAAATGAACATGGTGATGAGCTTATGACAAATGCGTTGGGGACACACTAGAGGTTAAAATGAACATGTTTATGACTTCGTCAAATTGATTTGATGCTCTTTGGTTTGATGGGTGATGACATTGGCTGCAGCTGTTGCTAGAAACAAAGTTGCCATTGATTGAATTTGTTATTGCATAATAGTAGAGGGGTTGGTTGGCCTGAGGCATGATAGAACGTGGCATGCACGCTTGATTTTTTTTCTTGAACTGAACCATTTTTACTATATAGGTTCCGTCTATCGAATCATAGGGAAAGCCAAACAAATGAGCCCTCGAGATTATTTGTTGATTGTCTTGTTGTCAATCTTGTAATATACGATGGCTTGTACTGTATACCTTCAGTCCTTTAAAACTACCTAGTATCATGAGTATTATCAATTTATAATATAAGTACTTATTTATTTACGTTTAAGTCTTACAAATGATTTAATTTTTATTTAAATCCACGTACCCATTGTTCCGTGACGCTCCTTTAGGAAAAATTAATAAGTAGTCCAAGACTACTACGTGTTCATGGTCTCGATCAATATTTATATAACACATATTTAACTTTTGCAATTCAAGAAAAATAATTAATAATACTTGATTGCATGTCATGTGGAGATTAATGAGGATCATAATAGTCTAGGACTACTTAATAATTTGTCCGTCTTCATACCTTCACAGCACGGCAGCACCACTTGGTTGGGGTCCCATTGATCCATCACCATGATTGTCGACGCGGGATTACTTAATTGTTGAGAATGAGACAACATTTGTGGTTGGAAAATTATTATTTTAGATTGTTCCTGTCTTCTAGTAGCTCCTAGCATGAAGTCTTAATAGGGATTGTAATTCTTGCCGTTGACTGGGGATCCTTGTAGGTACAAGGGACTGTGGTCCATTTGGGGTCATGAGTTAGGGAACTTTTTTCTTGGAGGGACAGTGACAAAAAAATGGTACTGTGTAAAGAGTGTTTATTCATATACCAACTACTCGTGACTGAGCTAGTTGTTGGTTGAAGCTGGCAAAAAAGACGAGGTGATACAATCTTACATTTTTGCTAGCTGTAATATTCTCGGCACTCAAAAATAAATGAAATCATACATGCTATTAGTTCCCCAAATTGTGTGGGCCTTAAAAAGGTTCTTTTCATTCAAGTCCCTTTATTTACTCCGCGTTTTCATAACACTACTAAACAGATCCGTGAATCCTTTGGGCATATGTCATCATATTCTTAAGAATAAATCTTTTTCGGTATGAAAACTTCTTAGGAATAATGCCCTTATTCTTAATGTGATGGACTACATTTCTTTTCACATGCCGTTTTTGAATAAAATGAGGCTGTTTCTACAGTGAACCACTACATCTAATG
Source organism: Spatholobus suberectus (assembly GCA_004329165.1). Classification (NCBI taxonomy): domain Eukaryota; kingdom Viridiplantae; phylum Streptophyta; class Magnoliopsida; order Fabales; family Fabaceae; genus Spatholobus; species Spatholobus suberectus. Next base: position 28,471,410 of record CM014734.1, read on the forward strand.
GTTTACCAGTAGATTACTAATTTAAACTGTTAGATATATGAATAAAAAAAATCAACAGTTGAGATTGTAATTAGATTAACAAATCTTAACTGTTGATTTTTTTATGTATATATCTAACGGTTTAAATTAGTAGTCTACCAGTAAACTACCTATTTAATGGTCCACCGTAGAATTTGCCTATAAAAAAAAGAAAAAGATGAAAAGATTAGTTATACCTATTATTTCTAATGTAACAAAAAAAATGCGTGAATTGAGCTCATATCTTTTATATCGTTCTCCTTTTGGGAGGATTAAAAGGGGAATGACATTATTATTTTGGATCTTTTTTCTTCTTATCTTTTACCAGCTACATAATTCTTCTAAATAACCCATTTAATTAGATAATAAATAATAAAATATTTAATATTTATTTAGACAGATCTCTATTTTAATTAATAAAATCAAAGGGGGAAAAAAAGGAGAAAACTCCACTTTCACTTTTCTCTTCTAATTTCCCTCTTTATAATACCAAACAAATCCTTACCACAGTTTAGCTTATATTCTGTAAGATTGTTTAAGCTTTCAAATTTCAATAAACCGATTACAAATACAAAGAACTATAATTGGCTAATTGCTGATAATGTATGATCATCATATGCTGCGACACGGCGATTATGAGCTGAGGAATTGTGCATGTGGGAGAGTAATGATACATTTTTATTTAGGCTCCTTTTATTTATCTTTTATCAAGTATGTTGTATGTTATATGATTATTTTAAATTTAAGTATAATTATGAAGAAGATATATCTTAACATGTGTAAATTAAAAGAGAAAATTAACATGTATTGTTTTTTTAAAAGGAAATTAGATAACGAGACTAAGTCACTTTTAAGAGAGTATATTTTAATTTAATATTTGCAACTATCCCATGCATGGACATTTTAAAATAAAATAAAATATAAAAATATATTATAAAAGGAAAATATCTAAGAGAAATGTTGAAAGTTATAAAAATATATATTATTAAGACAAATAGAATGTAATATATTCAAATTAAAAATGAAAAATATTTAAAATTTAAAGAAAATATCCACGGTGAGATTAAAACATTTTGAATTTAAAATGAAATAAATCATTCTATATATATAAACATGTAAAATTATCTGGTCTTTACTCTCCCTCACATTTACTTTTATTTGAATATTCTTTTTTCATGAAGAGGTGGACTTCACTATCCTAATATGTAGGGATGGAAAAATGGATCAGACTGGCTTGTTTTGACCCGCCCCACCATTAGCTTGCCTAAAATGGGTTGAAGTTGGCTAGCTCGCTTTCAAAAAATGGGTTGAAAAATGCAACTCATCCCGTTTAATGGTAGGCTGGCAAGCTAGTAGACTGGCCTACTAAAATTAAAAAAAATTAAAAAGAAAAGTTAAAAAAATATGAAAATATTTTTAATGAAATTCCTACAAGCATCAAATAGATAAATACATTTTTAATTATGAGATTCTCATTTCAATAATTTATGTTAATTTTTATTATGAGTCACGCTTATGCAATTTTAATTTTAATTAGATAAGTTTACTAAATAATCTATGTTACTACTTTTTTCTTGCTATAAGATTTTCTCATAAACCATTAGCTCTAAACCATACATGTGTATCCTATTATGTGTTGTTTTGTTCAATTGCCACCCTAATTCTTGTTTCCTAAACAAATTCCTAAATGTAATATTACATGCCAAATGTAAGTTATTATTTTTAATTTAATTAAAAAAAAGATTTGGCTTGATGGGTCAGGTTAGGCCTCTCCGCCACAGGCCCTTTTTTGGCAGGCCAAAATGGGCTAGCGAGCTAATAATGTTGTCCTGGCCCGCCAAGAATGGTGGGCTAAACGGGTTGGCCTGACGGGCCAAGCTGGTTTTGCCACCCTACTAACATGCATCTAGTATATCCTCTTATATTTTTAATATCAATTGAATGGTTTAACAAGTTATAACTGAATATTAGAAATCACTTTTAAATATATATGTTTTATCTTCAAAATTCCAATATGCTCCTAATATATGTAACACCCATTCTTTTCTTTTCTTTTTTAAATATAATTCATATTAATTTAGTTATTAAGTTCAAGGGTAAATTTTTTTTTCTGCTTTTATAATAGAAGAATTCAAAATTTAATAGAATTTAGAAATAGGAGCAAAAGATAAAAGATAAAGATTATGTGTGTGTGTGTGTGTGTGTTGTAAAATTGTACATTGTGATATTGTACATCGTGATTTGATTGATACATAATAGTCATAAAGTACGAAAAGAACAAAAATAGGATCTAAAAAAATCTTATACAGAGCAATACCAATATGCATTTGATATATCTTCTTATGCTTTTAATATCAACTGAACGGTTTAATAAGCTGTAACTGAATATCAGAAACCAATTTTGAATATATATATATATATATATATATATATATATATATATATATATGTATATATCTACAAAATTCAAATACATTCCTAACATGTATATGATATCACTCTGAGAGCGTTTTTAAATATTATATCCAACGAGAACATTTTTAAGAATTTTTCTTAACCCCTTCTCTTTTTTTTTAAAAAAATTATCAATAATTAAAAATAATATTGTATTATAATATAAAGTGTTTATTATAAATCTTAAATATAATTTATATGTTCTAAAATATTTATTTATTACAAATTTTAAGTATAATATAATTTATATATTTGGAAGTATTTATTAATTATAAATTTTAGTTATATAAAATAAATATTTATTATGTGCAATGTACAAGCTAAAATACTAGTTAAAAATAATATGCATTGTTTTTTAAAGGATAATAAACTAAGAGATTTAGCCATTCTCAATGTATTGTTGTTTAATATGCAAGTGTGCATTGATTTTACAAAATTGTATACTATGTATTATTCAAATTTTTATTTGTATATACTAAACTTGTGTTTAAATCTACATAATATAATATCAAACTATATTTTAATAATATAATATCAAACCTTGTTGTTGGGTGTGGGCTCCCTTCCAATGTGGAGAAATGCCCAAAATAAAGTCCCATTATATGTCTCACTTCTTTAAGCAAAGAGAAAGGGGGGTGTCAAATTAGGGTATCAAAAGATGCACAAATTTGAAGACTGAACCGCAACCTTTGAGAGTAAAGAAGAGAGAAAGTCATTCTTGCAATTTTACAAAATTGTCTTCATAAAATCACATTGGTGACTTTGTTAACCGTTGGATGGAACTAAAATTTTGTTGGTCATTTTGAGACATCTTTTCCTCCAAATTCAACAGTTTGATCGTTGATTAGTTCGTTAAGGTGGTAGATATTCCGTCCACATTGTTTACAACTTTTCTAATTCATTCATCGTCTTGATTATCTATTTGTAAGCTTGTTACTTTGGTTGTTTGGCTGATTGTTGAATTCGGTCTGGGCACTTATCTAAAATTCTTTTGTACACTATTTTGATCCTAATGAAACTTGATTGATTGCCAATAACTTTTACCTCTCACATTGAACGAATTTTTCACGTAAAAATATTAGTGTCTCTTGATTTGTTTTTGTTATTCAATTTTATCATATCTTTATTAAACCGCTCCTTGCAAACTCTTGTAAGTAGGGGAATTTATTTTTCACTACTCATTACTTTAGTATTATCTCCCAGCGCCGTTATAGATTTAAAACCATTATGTTGAATAGGACTAGACTATGCTCACACCCTCTTGCAAGTCACTTGATCATGAATTATATGAATATTTGTACAAATTGTTTTGCACAGCTCTTTAGTATCTGTACAAATCATTCTTTTTCTTTAAGTGACCAAAATTATTTACATAGCTACTTGGTGATTGAACAAAATATTTTCCAAACTATGTGTCATATTCTATTTGTTTTAGTATTGACAAGTATTTCATGTATTGTATGAGTCTTTTTTAATTTCAGTAAAAAAAAAAAGTGGCTTAAATTTAGATAAAAATAAGTAATTTTTTTATAGCAATAATTTTAAAGTATTAATAGTTAAGATTGAGACAAAAATTAAGATAAACAGTTTAAAAAGAATTAAAACTGAAATTTGAGAATTTAAAAATTTTAGCACAAAAGAAAATTTAAATATAAAAAAAAAGAAATATCATTGCAAAAGTAAAATTAAAATAATTAATAATTTTTAAATTTTTAAAAATATAAAAAATGTGAAATAACATTAAAATCATGCGTTACGAAGAAAAAAGAAACTATAATAAAAAAAGTCTTTAAAAACCCAAATTTATAATATAAAAATTAATTTACAATATTTCAATCAATTTTTTGGAGAAATATAATTGTGTTCTCCATATTTACCACCTGGCACACAAAGTTTCATTTATAATGAGAAAAGGCTACCAAAATAAATAATAATTAAGATAATGATAATCATGAGTGTTTCCACTTTGAGGTTTTTACTGGTTAACCTCCAAACTAGCATTGAATTTATCATAACTAATGGAACTACGGAGTGGTTCAATGTACAACAAAATGGAATAGATTTCTCGAATTCAAATCATTTGCTCTTTTTGCTTTGTTAATTTTTCTTCCTCGAATTAAATTTTGTCACATAACACGTGTTATTTTATTTTATTTTCGATACCTTTTTAACGCCTTTATCTCATAAATCTCCAATTACCCCAGCAGTCACTTCCCTCTTCCCTCATGCATCTGTCTCTCTTGCATCTATGAATTCCTAGTCAATATCCTGTTTCACCATTTTGCTTTTTCTTCAATCGTAGCGTTTAACCGAGTCTTTTTGGTCATAATGGCTTTACACAGTCTTCTCCCTCAATAATTTGGCATCTTGTTTGCATTATATCATCATACTCCTCAATAAGGAAATGGTTGCTCTTATGTCCAATCTCAATATAATAAGGTCATGTTTAAATTTTATGTCTATTTCTATTTTAGTAGACATGAAATTAGCCAATTTATTGAAACTGTTTTAGGATTTTCTTTTTTCTTTTTTCTTTTTTGTCATTGAACGCATTCATCTTGTTACCAGAATTTAAGTATTCGTTTAAAGTTTAGAGGGGAAATTTTTTGTTAAATTAATATTATTATACGTTATATAATATTAAAATTATATATTTAATTATTATCAATTTGATAAGATTTGAACTTATAAACAGTAAATCAGAACCTTGATTAATCTAATTATCAATTCAATTTTAAAAATATTATTCAAACAAATCAGATAGGGAAGTCCAAAAAATAAAATAAAAATAGATATAGTATTTTTATTTATAAATATTAATCAGGCTATCACAATGCCTCGCCCGTTCGAATAGCTGTTGTTTGTTCTTTTATTTATTTGACCAAAAAGGTCAAGTCATTTCTACTAGCTATCCGTGTGCACGGAAAAGAAAGAGCTGGAACATCACGGTCTTCACCTAAAACTTCTCTTGGTTTTTGGTCCAACAGTAACAAGACCCAAACCTTTGAAGTTCGAGTCGTAGTCTTTCTTTCAGATTTGCCTGCAGACAAAGGATCGAAAATGAGTTAGAAGAATAATCTGCTTGCTTTTAATGTTATTTGAATGTGTACCTCTTTGAATCATAGTTTAGTTTAAAAGAATTTATCAATAAAAAATTATAGAAGAAAAAATAAAAAAATAAATAATAAATAATTTTTTTTCATAAGTTAAAAATTAACTTATCTACATTTTACCTGTTTTAAAAATGCTTTCTTCTAATTTTTCTAAAAGTTAAGATGCATAACTTAATTTTAATTTATAAAAAAAGTTTGATTCATCTTAATTCCTTATTTCTTCTTTTGTGATTGTCTATTGAAAAATTATTTAAACAAAGTTATAATCATTGAATTTTCATGAAACATTTTGTTGAAGAAAACTCAAACCCTCATATCGATTATTGAGGCTGACCGCACGTGCAAGGTAACAAACCGTCACATTGGCTAATGGTTTTTCTCGCCACAATCAAGCTATATATGGGGATTTGTGCCCCTAGCTATGATTTAAACTCTCATTTTTTCATTCATTCCCACTTCATTTATACACTAACTTAAGCGTTGAAGTGCCTGTAGGTGGTCACCATCGTCTTGTATCGTTATACGCTAAAGACCAAAAATCACCTCCTCTGCACTGAAAGTCCCATTGCAGTTCTTGCTCGATCAAATTTTACTTAATATAAAGTTGTCTACTTCCCCACGTCGTTATGTAACATAATGTAGATAAGTTATATTAATAACTCAAAATCACTAAATAAAAATTATGTCTTTTGTTCGTGGTCGTGCTGCATTAGCGTGTTCATTGAGATGAAGTGTTATTTTCATATTATTTTTCGAAATCACTTTTTTTATATAACATTCTTGTATCATTTTTATTTCAGATCAACAAAATTGGGTCTAATTTAGTACGTAAAATAAAGTATAGTAATAACCTAAGTTGGCCAATATCACTTTGTGTCGAGAATTCATCCTAGATCCATTCTTTTATTTGGTAATGATAGTTGAACACCTTATAATTCTATACATTTTATTAACACTCACTATTTATTTCTATCTTTCTCTTCCTATCATATCACATTATCTATCATATCTATATTTTTCTCTTTTATCTCTCTCGTAGGTGTTAAATTGGTTGTTGGGAACCACCGAACACGTGGTTCAACTGGCACAGGATTATTCTAGTTTAACCAGTGGTTTCGAGTTCGAGTTTTGAGTATGCAGCTATGTTAAATACTTAGAGGAAGAGTTTTGCTAATCATAATAGTTCTATCCAACTCAAACAAGATTTTCTCCTGTTAAGAATGCCTGTAGTCTATAAACAAAATTTGTTAGGTGTCAAATAATCATTTTTGTTCATCATTTAACCTATATGACACAATATTTTATACACCTACTCACATCCTTATGCAAAAAGTTTTAGAATATAATTAAGTGGTTAAGAGAGTTGTCTTATAGTTATGTTAAAATGTCATGATCCGAACATCGTAAATTGAGTTCTCACAACATTGTTAGGTACATAAACTTTCCCTTATATTGTTATGCTAATTTACATATTGACTCGAATGTTGAAGCACTTTTTTAAGTATTTCCCCACTTTTACCATTGTTTTAGACCAATACTTTATTTATGATCATTCTTAACTTAAAAATCTAATAGGCCTTAAAAATTCTTAAGGGTATGTTTAGTTTAAAAAAGAAAGCGAATGAAAGGAAAATAGAAGAAAAAAAAGGAAAAATAAAGAAAAAGAAGAAGAGAAAGTCAGATGATTTTTTAAAGTATTTGGTAGAAGAGAAAATGAAAAAAAAAGAAAGATACTTTTTTTTCTTTTCGTTTGATTGTATAAAAAGTAAAAAGAAAAAAAAATATATAAAATGATATAAATATCCTGACAAAAATAAAAGTATGAGAAATAAGGACAATGTGGTCTTTATACATTTAAACCGATACCCTCCTTCCCTTTTACGTCCAAAGATGGACAAAATATTTTTTGGCGTGGGTCTCATACAAGATGTTTCTGTCTATTCCCTTTCCGTTGGAACAAACATACTATAAAGGTTTGATTAGATTATTTTTTAAAAAAGATAAAAAATATAATTTTCAATATATGCTCTCTTTTTTCCCAAAGATATAAATACAATCAAAAAAATATAAAAAATAATTTTGATTTGTTTAGTGTTACGTTTGTTTTAAAATTGATAAAATTAATTTTGAACTATTAAATATTACTAAAATTTGTGCTCAAATACAGATTTTACATTAAAATATATATTATAATTAGAAATTTTATTTTAAAGGTTTGTGAAATGGACAGTTAATCCACGAGACAAGAGAGTAACTTTAGAAATTTTGATTAATTGACGGACGCCAGTGTATGATGTATGCTTTTGTTTTAGGTCGAAGACGCATTTTTTTTTTCACGTATAACTTTTGTAGTTTAAGTGCGGCTTTTTGACAACCATAGACCACTTAAAAGCATTTTCCCATACTATACCACTTTTACTAATTTGACATGCTTCTTTTAGGAAGAAATCGCTTTTAGTATTCTAAAGACATAAATGTAGCTACTTTGGTTGTTTAAAAACTTTTAATAATAATCAACTTCTTAATTATGAAATTTGATATCAAATTCTTTTAAATGGACAATTCAAGAAAGTAATATTTAGCAGGGAAAATTTTACATCGGATTCGTATTCATTTAAGCAGCTAAACTATTTCAATATAATAAACAGGGCGGGAATATTCAAGGAAAATTAAGCAGCTAAACAAGGGAAAAAGAAACACTCGACATGTTTTCCTGGAGTAATTAGAATGGAAAAATTGCTTTTAAAAGTTATCAATTGTTCTATCTTGTGTACTAAATGTATAAATTAAGGAGTTAAAAACAATTTTTTATGTAATTAATATTTTTATTAATATAACAATGAATTACCTCTTTTAATATGATTTTTTTAACCTTTTAATCTCCGTATCTGCGAGTAAGAAAGAAAAATTGCAAAAAGATACAAGCTTAAATAACTTTTTTTTCCCATAAAATAGGAAATTTTTGCTTTTAGACTTTTTTATTTTATTTTTGTCTCTATAATATTTTTTGTTTTATTTTAGTCTCTGCCGTTAGATTTAACCATTAATTCTAACAAAGGGACCAAAAGAAAAAACGAAAAAATTATAGGGACCATAAAATTAAGAGGACCAAAACAAAAACAATTTTATATTATAAGGACTAAATAATTATTTAAACCAAATTTATAAAAATTAAACCTTCAAATACTACAAATGCATTAATAGGAAACAGAAAAATTAAACCTAGAATGAATGCACTAGTAACCAACCAAAAAATTATAAATTACATTGACACCCCTTAATTATTTAACAAACATTACATTAACGCTTTTTATACATTACACTGACACCCTATGTTACTTAAGAAACACATTACATCATGTATTTCTATAAGGGACATTGTTGTAAATATAAAAAAACAGGTTGTTATGTGCAACGTCAAGAAACTTTAGAGGTGCAGTGTGCTATTGTAATTTGCTCATATATAATAATAATAGAGTTTAATGGTCATGCAGTGATAGTGTAAAGTAGTTTTATACTGTCATCCAATCACAAACCATCATTTATTGTAAGTTTGTTGACTTTATAATAAATACTTTAAAAGTTATATTAATGGTGATTTCTGATTAAATGACAGTGTAAAACCTTTTACACTAACAGTGCATGACCATTAAACTCATAATAATATCATGCATCCTCTTTTCACTTTCTTTCTTATTCCACCCTCATCTGCTACCATTCATTTTGATACATCATTCTTGTTTTATGTTTCACTTTTGTTGCTTCCCATTTTGCTATATTTGCTTTATAACTTGAGGGTGAACATCATTGCATAACTTCTATGAAGTTGTATATTTAAGGTTTAATTTTAATATATTTTTTTTGCTGGTTACTAATGCATTTATTGTAGGTTTAATTTTTTTATTCTCTATCAGTGCATTTGCAGTGTATGAATGTTTAATTTTTTATAAATTTGATTTAAATAACTGTTTAATCTTTGTAATATAGGATTGTTTTCGTTTTGGTCTTATTAATTTTGGTTATTTTTGTTTTGGTCCTCTTAATTTTTTAGTTCCTATAATTTCTGTATTTTTTCTTTTGGTCGTTCCATTAAATTTAACCATCAAACCTAATGATAGGGATAAAAATAAAACAAAAAAATATTATAGAAACGAAAATAAAAAAATAACTAGGAAAAAATCTCTTATTTTATAAAAACGAAAAAATTATTTAAATCAAAGTTTTATATGAACGTCAAAAAGCCTGTCAAATACTTTATGATTCCTTAATCAAAAAGCGTAACAGTGACTAAATACTTAGTACTATTTTAATTGCACGGCACTCGACGAAAATAAAAAAATCCAGCAAGTTTTGTTATGATTTTGAAGTTGAATCATTCTTATTTTGATTCATTCTAAATTCTCCTGTAGCATTTTCTTAATTATTAAATAAAAATAGTAAACATTAATACCTGAAAATAGTAAAGTATTAATTTTTAGTTTATTACTACTAATATTCTATAAAATATTTAAAATTCTTGAAAAAGGAATATTATAGGAGGCTATACACTATTTTCTTTCTTTCTTTTTTCTAAATTTCAGCTTTTCCCAAAGTGATCACCAAAATTCACTTGACCGAACTCGTAATCCAAAAAAGTCCATGTGTTTCAAAATGGAAAGAAGACTGAAGACCAATGAAATGGCAAAAGTAACGTTAATATAATTTTGGTTAAATTAATCAGTTAATTTTCAACTATTTAAATTTTTTTAATTAGGTTCTTAAATTAAAAAAAATTATAATTAGATCATTAATCTTGTAAAATTTTTGTAATTGAGTTATTGATGTTAGTTTATGGTAGCTTAAAATCGTCCAAAAATTTTAAGGGGTAACTTAAAGATTTTAAAGACTTTTTATGGTAGCTTAAAAAGTCCAAAAACGACAATTCATAGATGTTTTAAGAATTTTAGTGACCCAATTACAAAAATTTTACAAGATTAAGGACTTAATTATATATATTTTTTAGTTTAGATACTTAATTAAAAATTTTCAGATAATTCAGGAACCCACTGATTAATTTAACTTATAATTTTTTAATTATACAAAATTAATATTATTTGGTTCATTAATAATTAAAATTAATTATAGCCGTATATCACTTTTTATAGTTAAAAGAGAATTAGTATCAAAATTATTTGCCCTAAAAAATTGTCAAAATTATTTAAAATAGTAAAATAATGATATTTATGTTTTAGATTGCAATTTGCAGTATATATTCACTCGTATAAAACAAGAAAAAGGATAAAATTAATCAATAATATTATGCAGCCAAAAATGTTGCTTATTGATTCTTTAACGGTGCAGCTGGTATCGACAATTATTTTTTCAAGAATTAGTGCATGGATTTCAGAGAAAGTTTAAAAGTACTTTTACTCTCAAAACAATAACTTTTTTCTTTATTATTTTGTGTATTGAAAATCGGTTTTGTGCATTGAAATTTGTAAAAATTCTTTTCGACATATAACCTTAAATAGTTGAAGTTGAACTCTGCTGGTAAAGTTACACTAAGTCACATCCTTAATGCTATGAAAAATTAATGTCCTACTTCCTGAATAGTTATTTTATCTAAATTTAAGTGTTATGAAATTTGCACTAAGGTTTCGTTTATATAAATGCAAAATTGATCCTGCCATTTATAAAAAAAAAATAAAAAATTTGATCCTGCCAGCAACGAAAATCTATCGTTTTCATTCATCGTCGCATATAGAAAGTTGTGCTTCATTCAACCGCTGCCTGTTGAAAATCACACTATGTTCAACATAGCACAATACAAATAGAGCCTAACTCATTTTTAATTTATAGAAAAATTTTGGAAAGGGACAAGAAAGACAATTTTTGTGTTGAAAGAAATCATAAAGGATACTCAGAATTCTATAGTTCAAATAATACATGTCTCATTCTTTCTGAATAAAATTTCGATTTCTAATTCAAACTCTGTGTGAAACATATTTTGTTATTTGCAATTAAGGTTTGAAAAAGTAAATAATATAAATAGAGGTGTTCATCACCTGTCTTGTTCGACCAACCTGGTCAGAAGAGACTTTTGACGAATTCGAATTTAAAAAAGTAAGACCTGATACATTTTAGGAACGAGTTAGGGTTATATTTCTGGTCGTCCTAACTCGGTTTAATGTTATATATTCTTTTAAAAATGATAATTTTTTAAACAATTATGTATTGATAATATAATTTCTTAAATTTTACCATTTAACTATAATAATGTTAAGATTAATATATTATGTCAATAAGTCAGATTGACTCGATCTTGTCTCAAGTTTTTATTAGGTTAGGTTTGGATTCATAAAATTGACCTTATTTAATTTTGAGTCGAATAAGAACATAGATAATCTTGTCTCAACCTCATCTATGAAGAAAAAAAAAGGCTTAATTACACTTTTTGCCATCCAAATTTCATCATTTTGTAAATTTTTCCACCACTTTTTTTTTGCATGTTGCCACCCTATTTTTGTAATCTTGCAAATTTTGCCCAACTGTCAATTGCCTATTAAATAACAAACAGAATGATGACATCTCAGTGATGAATTGACAATAAACATCTACACCAACTTTAAAAAAAAAAATTCTAAAAAAATAAAAATCATGTGAATTTTTTTTTTCTAAAAGCTATTTGGAGCATAGATTGGGTATTTTTTTCAAACAATTTTTATTTTTTTGAAAAATATTTTTTTCAAAAAAAAAAGTTGGCGTGAATGTTTAATGCCAACTTATCACTAATATGTCATCATTTTGTTTGCCATTTAACGGATAGTCGACGGTTGAGAAAATTAGTAAAATTACAAAAATAAGATAGTAAAATGTGAGAAAAAGCCGTGGTGATAAAACTTATAAAATAGGTAAAAATTGGATGAAACAAAATATAATTAAAAATAAAAAAAGCAAAGAATATAGTACGTTTAGTGTGTGTCTGGGAGCACGTTTTGGACGTGAAAATTCACGTTAATACCAAAGCTACTTTTTGTAACTTCTACGTCCTTTAAGAATTGATGAAAAATATGTGTTATATGTATGCTTACAGATTAGATTTCAAACATGCTGAGTTAAAATTCAGCATAGATACGGACAGGCGAAAGGACCGGACCCGACCCAAGTTTGTCTCGAGGAACAGTGAAAGGACATATTCCAGCTCACACCAATGAAAGGTCTTCTTGGTCTTTGTTCTACAACGTCGTAAACCCGCTTCACTCCTGTCCTCCTCACCTCTCTCTCTCTTAACCCACGCGGGTATGTGTGATTATCTTCCGCTTTCACACCGACTTCTTCCATTCTGTTTATTTCTTTCACTTCACGGAAACTCTTCTCTCTTTTCGTCTTCTTTTTCTGTTCCTCATCACAATTCACAATTCAGTATATCCTCCTCCGCTGCGCCCCCTTTCTATTTTCTTTCCTCTATATATACACAAGGTCCCATTTTCTCATCTGGGTCAAGTTAATTTCTACTTTAATTTCTGTTCCGCTTTAGCTTCGATCTCTCCACCTTGTTGCAACTTGATGGTTAGAAAATGAAGTGTTTCTTCTTCAAAGAGAAGTGCAAATCCGCCCCAGAATTGCACAAGAAGAAGAACCCCGGCGTGAACCGCGCCGCCAACTCCACCGGCTCCGTATCGTCGCCTAAGAGCGTCAAAGACTTGTACAGAGAGAAAGAGCACAGCTTCAGAGTTTTCACCTTGCAAGAGCTGAGAGATGCCACCAACGGTTTCAATAGGATGCTCAAGCTTGGAGAAGGGGGTTTCGGGAGTGTGTATAAAGGATCCATTGTGCCACCCGATGGACAAGGTGATCCAGTTGTAGTTGCTATTAAAAGACTCAACACGCGTGGCTTCCAGGTATACATAAATATATTTACATATACTTGCTCAATTTCTCTTCTCTTTTGCTCGTGCAATTGTTTGGTAAAGATTCCTTGCTCCTATGATTATTATTGCTCTCTTTTTTGTGATGATTGCAGCTGCTACTGTTACTATTGAACCCTTGTCAACTTGATTTTATTGCTCGTGGCTGATAGTTTTGTTATTTGTTTGTCCTCCATTATTGTGATCTGGTGAAGGAAATATTTGATGCTTTGTGATCCGTACCTGATAGTTACTTAACATGTTAAGGGCTAAGTGGCTAACAATTTTCTGTTCAATGAGCACAAGAAACGTAGTAAGCTATTTGCATATACATTGCTGCCTTGGTGTCATCGAGAATTAATAATTCTTTCTGCATATGAATTAAATGATACAGAATCACATCAAATTTCTTGGCGTTGTTATTACTTGTTTGCCACTGACTAATCAAAATACTTGTATTATACTTTACAAATGTACCTGCATTCTTATGGTTGTTCTCTTTTGTTGTAAAGGGTCATAAAGAATGGCTCGCTGAAGTTCAATTTCTCGGCATTGTTAATCACCCAAATTTGGTGAAGCTTTTGGGATACTGCTCCGTGGATGGGGAAAGAGGAATCCAACGGCTGTTGGTGTATGAGTTCATGCCCAACAGGAGCTTGGAGGATCACCTTTTCAATAAAACTTTGCCAACCCTGCCTTGGAAAACGAGATTGGAGATCATGCTTGGTGCTGCTCAAGGGTTAGCGTATCTACACGAGGGACTGGAAATTCAGGTACCTCATAGGCTCATACTTTTGAAAACTTGAACATGAAATTGTGGCCACGTCATTTAGCTTTAGTGCATGCCATTTTTTCTTTAGCATTTTCCCATGCAAACTTTAATTAATTGTGTACTGGAATACCTATTTTGGTTGATAATCTTTTCATTTTTATGTTGGGAAGGTGATCTACCGGGATTTCAAATCTTCAAACGTTCTATTGGATGCGGATTTCCACCCAAAGCTCTCAGATTTTGGTCTTGCTAGAGAAGGACCACAAGGCGATCAGACTCATGTATCCACTGCGGTGAGTTCATGGCAGATACATATTCTCAAGTGCTAGTTAATGTCTCTTTTAATATTTTAAGGTACCTAATTATGGGGACTTTTACACATATACAATCATTATGCACCACTCCTAAAGCCAGTTTCGTGATTTAACCATGGCCAACCCCTTAAGTGATATTAGCGGCATTGCTATGATCCTACCTATTTATTACAACAATAATAAAAGTTATGCACTCAATGAGTTTACTGTCACCAATGATTTAATTTTTTTGTATTCTTCTGTTATTAGGTAGTTGGGACACAGGGATATGCTGCACCAGAGTATATTGAAACGGGTCATCTGAAAGTTCAGAGTGACATGTGGAGTTTTGGTGTTGTACTATATGAGATCCTCACAGGAAGGAGGTCATTGGAAAGAAACCGTCCCACAGCAGAACAAAAGCTTCTAGATTGGGTCAAACAGTACCCTGCTGACACCGGCAGATTCAGCATGATAATGGACCCACGTCTCAGGAACCAGTATTCTCTTCCTGCAGCTCGCAAAATGGCAAAGTTGGCTGATAGCTGCTTGAAGAAGAATCCAGAAGATAGACCATCCATGAGTCAGATAGTGGAAGGCTTGAAGCAAGCATTGCAATATTCAGAAACTCCAAACACTTCTCGAGACATTGCTGAATCCTCCTCATCGAGGTCTAAATTGGTCCGAAAAAGTAAATAGTGAGTTTTATTTTTTGGAGGATCAAGGACTGGGAAACTCAGCAGTTTTATGTAAGTTGATTAGATCATCTATATATTTACCATCAATTTTTCTAGTCAATCTTGGAAGTCAGTTTTGGGGATTTTTCTTTCTACATGGTTTGTTTGGCTCGGTTCTAACAAAACCAAGTCCTTCTTTTCTTTGTCAACTATTGGCTTTTAATAGAGTTTAGATTTGATTGTAGAAAATTTTCAATTAATAATATTATTCTTTACCTATGAGGGCACACAAGGCCAATGTAATATTTAGGAAAATATAATGGTATTGACTGTCATTCCTATAAGGAATATCAGGACTAAATGAAATTGATTTTTTAACTAAATAAATTAGAAAAAAAATATTTTAATTTTATTAATTAAAATATTTCTATACAAAGATTGTAGAAAAAGTATTGAAAATAGAAAATGAAAATAGTAAAACAATAAAACGTTATGTTTATTGTTTTTTATATGAATTTTCAAAAACAAAATATAAAGTTAAAATAAGTGATATTTTTATAATTAAAAATAAAAACAGAAAATGTTTTATAAGATCAAATTAAAATATTTAAAAGAAAGATAGAGAACTTTATTTTTATCGAAGTTTGATATGTTCACTTTCAATTTCCTCATAAAAACTAAGAAACACGCGTACCGAGTTGAAAAGTCTATTCCTGTGGATATTACACCACCTTCTAACAACAGGTGTAACTGGTGTTGGCGTTTTTGCAGCTGGTGAGGATTTTTATTGCCTAATTAAACCCTTTTAACTTTTACCTTTAGAGAATTAGAGCCTTAATCAATAAAGTCATGTCGTAAACTCGTAATCAATTATAGTATTATTGTTCCCCTTGACCTACCGATGATTGATTGGGGATCCGTGGACGTCAATGAAATAAATTATTCACTTTTTAAAGGAAAAAAAAAAATACATATAATAAATTATATTTACTGAAGGCCTACCGACTTTGACTTGAATGGTTAAAATATTAGATTATCTATTTGGTCGTCTAGTTCGTAGAAAAGTTGTAGGGGAAATAGTTAGCAATTTCGTTTTGAATCATATTATTGGGTAAGTCATAAACTATCCTCTGTTTGACGAAGAGGAAAGAAAATGAAGGAAGAAAATTTAAAATTTAAATTAAAAAAAATAGAATTAATATTTTTTTTAATTTTCAATTAAAAATATATCGTTATTCTTTTTGTTTTCTTTCTAGTTTCTTTTTTCTTATCCAAATATATCATTCAATACCATGATGCAAACGTCATTCACATGGCAGCATTCTTGTCATCCACACTGTAATGTAATGTGAATGTGGGACTTGAAAGTTGAAGTAGACGGATGGGAAGATCACAGCTGGGAAACATTGATGCAGTTGAACTAGCAGGTGGACCATGCCTCTCTTACACTTTTCCCATTTCATTACGGCCTTTCGGCTAGGAGTGAGCGCGGTTTGGGTGGATCCGATGATTGCTCAATCCGAATTAAATTGAAAAAGAAAATTTGAGTTGGTTTAAACTATCAGTTTTATAAAGATTTTAAGATTGTAAATTTGATTATATTAATTTGGATTCGGATTTGAGCATATGAAATTCAATCTGATAGAATTAATCTACACTTATTCTATTTTAAAAAAAATTTAATTTGTTATGTTATATAATTTTATAATTTTTATGTTGTATAATTATATTATTTTGACTTTTGAGATTATTCATAAGTTTTCTTTTTGTTATAACTTTTTTCATTTTTTTTTATTTTATTAATAGACTCAATCACTACTCAATCCAACTCAAACTTAAATGTGATCGGATTAGTTTGATTTGAATTATCAAAATATTTGTAGAAAAACTGAATTATCTAAAACCAATTATTGTTGATTAATTTAGATCTAAATATCCCCTAAACTCCATCATGCTTACTTTTACTTTTGACGTTTGCCCACGTGAAGTTAATAGTGCATCACGGTCGGTTACCACTAGATGTAAAAAATAAATATTTAAGATCTCACGTGTACGGGAAGATCAAAGATGGGTAATGAAATAAATTAAGCGTTTTGTCTTTGTGACCATGGATAATTATACTAAACCTTTTGACTTGACTTTTAGTATTATGATATTTAACCCTTTCTTCTTTTCAAAAAATGACCCTCCCCTTACCACTAACAAATATCCATCCAATTATTATATAGTTTAGTTCATTGAATGTGAAAATTACAAAATTTCAATCCAACCCACTTATCGTTGTTCTACACGAGAAGCTCAATCCTACCATGCATTCACTCCACCATAATGCAACAAGTTTGAGAGTTGCAGAAGAGAGGTAGAGTTCAAGTGAACTTGAAAAACACAAGATTGGTTGTGTCAGACACTATAATTTTTTTTTATTAAATAGACAAAAAATGTTATTGAGATTGCTATGGTTGATATAATTTTTGCCTCATAAAAATTAAATTGTTGTACAGATATTATGAATTTACGTTAAAATATTACATATTATATTAATATTTAATATATTAATGCTATATATTAATTATTTGCACTAATAAAAATACTTGTTAATACGATATATCATATACTGTCAATATAATAAATTTACGATATTTATATTAACAATTTTTTAAAAAAATAAATGCTCTATCTTCAAAGACTAACCTCATGCCAAATCATTAGAATATGGCATTTGCTTTAGAGAGAAGATGGATCAATCACTAGAATCAAGAGTGTAACATCACAACTTCTTTTTTTTTGGTGAAACATCGCAAATGATTACTGTTTAAGTGTCTTTGTTCGTCCTAACATTTATGGCGTAACAATATGATAATGTGTTGGAAATTAAAGGGGGGAAAATATGAGGTTCTCCATGATTGTTCATTAAGAGGAAGACTTATTTATTATGGACAAATTCGAAACTGAATACTCCTCTTATACTACTTGGACCTTGCGAGCCTAGTGCACGCTACAAATCAAAGCATTCTATCTAGAAAAAAGAAAATGGAAAATAATGCTGCACTTCTCATGTTAGCCACTACAGAAGAAAGATGTTATTTTCTTGCAAATAAACATTGGGCAATGAACCTCAAACAACAAAAAATTGAAGTAGAACCAAATGACCTTTGCCCCGTAGGTTTCCTCCTTTCGTCTCCACCCATTTTCACTTTTTGGGTGGTCTTTGATGGATGTAATACTACCATACGGGATGGTTTTATTTGACCTTGTAATCTGCTCGAGGACTTTAATGGAGGAAGGAAAAACCATCCTCAAGTTAACAATCTGTAGATCAACGGTCCACAACTAACTTCATTATTTTTTAAATTTAAACAAACTTAGTTTACGCTTGATTTGAAAAATAATTTTTTAAAATCAAACATAAATATATAAATAATTATAAAAAATTACCTTTTTACTTTATTCTTATTTTAAAAAAATTTAAAGAATAATGAAGATGGCATACAAATCTTTAAAAATAGATAAAAATAAAAGGGCAATATATATGTTTATAAAATAAAATGTTCTATCACTCCAAACAGACATTTCTTTTGAATTGATTACTGGCATAGTCGTACACAAATTAATTATTGAGACATGATGTATTAAAAAATGATCTAAGAATTTTTGAATTTGGTCAATAATGAAGTTGGGCCAGGCGATGTTGAAGGCCCAGGTAGAAGGATGGTGTTGGATTGACGTGTTAACTAACAAGAGCGGAGCGGGGCATAGATATGGATTGCATAGCAGAGGTAACTAAAAAAGACAAGGCAGGAAATGGAGAAGAGGCTTACTCTGGTTCAGACTATTGCGACTGCTGGCGTTTTCTCTGCCATTTCATTCTGGTAATTCAATTCAGTTCAATTGATTCTCACTCACTCCTAATTCGGTTATCGTAACTGTCACGTGCCTAATTGATTCCCTGCTCTACTCCCACTTAGGTACGGGTTCATGTTTGGCAGGGAGTCATCTCGCAAAGAGCTCTCTCACCTAATCGAAGATCTCCGTCGCGGAAACCCTCCCCCCTCCCATTCTTGAACTGTCTCTTTCTTTTAATTCAATTTGTTTAACATCCTTGCGCTATTCGTCTTCCAAACTCACCCTGCACCCTTTTCCCCTAACAATTTTGTAACTAGTGTTGATTGTAGAGGTTGTGGTTGCCTCTCAACTTTTTAGCTTGTTAAGCGTGCACAAACGACTCTGCAGCGAGTTGAATGATCCCTGTTTGAGAGAATGAGGTAAAAACTAACGCCTCCGTTCGTTTTATAATTTTTATTAAACCTCTTGGCTTGGCTTAATGATAGTTTGACAAGTTTGTTTACCTAATGCTTCAAGTACTCTTCTTGCTGGTGTTGGCTTTCATGAATGTGGTGGTATAAGAGAGAAAGAGATGGACATTTTGTTATGCAACGAATTCCTGTGATTGGTTACATAAGATCTATTAGTTATATTAAAAAAAAAAAAATGTGTTTCTTTGTTTTCAAGAGGACCATTTCCTCTTAGTTAAGAACACGAAAGGATCTAAATCTAAAAAAATTAGGTATTCTGATTTAAACTAATGATGTAGACAAGAAATTCTTTTACACCGTTGGGTAGTGCAATTATTATGCCTGAGATCGATTCTCTTATTTGAGATTTTCACGTGACAAGAGCGTGTAAAAATTATGTCTTTTTTTTTATTACCATTAAATAGATATTGCGCTATTAAAATTCAATGTGATAGGATTTTTCTTAGGATTAATCTGATATCTTCCCAAAAATGTTGATATAACTAATTTTGAGTTGTTTCCTGAATAGTTATGAGAACGTTTTCCTCCTTGTCCTCCTATGTTAGCTTGCTATTTTACTGGTTTCTTCTTGACATAATTTTAGCAAAGATTGTCAGGGATTGAATCTTAAAAGACGACAATAATGTTCAAATAATATTGGCTATTGGGAGATTTGTCTCTTTGAACACTTTGACGTTTCCTTAGTTTATACAGATGTTACAGAAGAAGAGAAACAAATGACATTAGTGAGTAATCGATTTAGAAATGGCAAATACTGAATAGAGACAAATATCAGTATTATTGGGTTTATAACGTCAGCAGATAAAGTGTTTTTCTCCATTGTAGTTGGAGTTGTATACATTAACATGAAATAAAATAATATGTTCTGGATCAGGTGTTGGCATGGCATATGGCCAGTGTTTTGTGTATACACATCATACAGCTATCTCATTTCTCCTCTTTTTCTGTAGCTTCCCTTTTTCTATAAAAAATACCTTATGATGCTTTTAACTAT
This sequence comes from Spatholobus suberectus, assembly GCA_004329165.1. Lineage (NCBI taxonomy): Eukaryota > Viridiplantae > Streptophyta > Magnoliopsida > Fabales > Fabaceae > Spatholobus > Spatholobus suberectus. Next base: position 28,491,930 of record CM014734.1, read on the forward strand.
ACACCAAGATCCCTGAGGTTGCTAATGTATACGTTTACACGAGAGCAGCCTCTTGTGTGTGCTTCTCCTGAGTTCCTTTGATGTGCCCAACATAAAGATCACTCCCATGAGAATCAGACGCCGGAAGTCTCGCTCTCCGACCACCCTCAGACATGCTTCTTACAAAGTCCACTAGGTGCCGCCAATTATCACCTTCAAACAACTTCTTGTTCATTCGTAGATATGTGAATGCTGTCAATCCACTGCCGGAGTCCGACTTATTTGTTGATAAAACTTGAGCATATGCATTTGCGTCATATCTCTCCAATGCATTTTCCCCAGCAAGTTCTGCTCTAGCTGTTGTTGTTGCCATCTTTACCTGGTGAACTAACCCTTCAGGTGAGCAGTTAGCAAAGTCAGGCTGCTCTCTGTCTTTCATTTCCATGCAGGTGAAATTGAAGACAACTCCATGTTTTCCCAGCATTTTGGCTATAGGCAGATATCCATCATTCTGTCGTGTGTTATAGTAGCCAGCAGTTAGTTCAGCTGCGTGTGACCTTGCTCTGTAATGCCAATGGATTCCAGCAACTTTCCCTGATAGTTTCACCCCAGATGTTTGGAATATTCCTTTGGCAGATACGAGGATCCTCTCACCATGTTCCAGCAATTTACTGGAGTACCATTCCAGAAAGAACCGTCCATATTCAGAGTTCCATGTCCCTTCCTTTCTGAAAAATCCAGTATCATCAGGAAATTGATTGTACTGTCCTGAGTCATGGGGTCCACCTGCTCCCCATTCTTTCTTTCCAATGGCTTCGGCTGCTGCTGCCAGGGACGCCTTCATATACTGCATGACAAACAAGTCATTTTAGGCCATAGATATTTTGAAAAAAAATTATTTCTTCTGTGAGATATCCTTGTTATCCCCGAGCTAGTGATAAGTCAATAGGGACCAATGGTTATGAAACATTGCCAAGACAATCACGCTTTTGGATTAATGGACAAAAATGATTTAAATTGATGGGTTTTTTTAATACCTTGTCATAACATTGGAATTCTCCGATTCCAGGAAACCTCCAAGTTCCATTGGTTTCTGGATAAGATGGGTATCTCAGCTCTCCACAAGGACCCATCCCCACTTGTATTTCCTGCAGAAGTATTGATCTTATAGTTTCAAATTTCGTTCAATGCAGAGGGATGGAGAGAAAGATGTGGAAATGGAAATGTATCAAGTTCCTATTATAAATCCTATTAACCAAAGCCTTAATCTATGGATGAGGAGTATTAGCAACATATTTTTTAACGCACTTTTTCTAACTCTATTTTATTGGTAAAAATTTATTAGAAACGATACAAGAATGACTTACAAAAATTTGTTTTTTTTAATAAATTTCAACTAATAATAATGTGTTCATAGATTAGTACAGCTTCTGGATTGTAGACAGCCACAGATGTTTTTAAGTTTGTACTGTTGCTATACTTAAGAAGATAATGTTCACTGCTCTGCCAGCTCAAAATTACAACTGAACTTCTAGTGTGTTTGTTTGTTCCCTGATTCAAAATTTGTAGCGCATGGAACACGCATTTTAGGGAATGGACCACGTCGGTATTGGATATTCGTGTCAGACACAATTACTTCAGAATTAAACATAATTTTATAATTTTATTATATTGCCGTTTTTGTATTCTATATCAGCAGTGTCTATGTTTAACAGTTTGTAGCATTAGTTGCTGAATTACTTACCACGATAACGCTGCCCAAGTAATCTCTGAATGTGTCACGAAAGCTCCTCATATAGTCGGCGTACACTTGAAGGGGAGTCCTTCCTCTTAGAACAGGAACTGAATCACAGCCCAAGGAGATGTACTCAGGATTCCTCCTCCCTGATCTGTCTGTGTAAACCAGGTCAGGGTTCTCGCTGATTTCTTCCAGCACCCACGGTGGTAGAGGAATGCTGAGAAAAAAAAAAAATGCAACACAAAGACAATTGTAACAGAATGTTTTTTACTTGGCCTTGGTCCTCCTAACATAAGCAATTATCTCATATCATCTAAATAACATGTCAGAATTGTAACAGTAGCGGTTCCATTTATTTAAATATTTTACTTTACTGTCGCTGACTATTTCTCCATAACATGGAACAATTCAAAAAGGATTACGCGCTTGCTTGGTTTCAAAACATCAATTGCCAACGAAGGGCAAATTAAAAGTAAAAATAAAAAAATCACAAGCAACGTAAAACAAGTAATCTCATACCTGCAAGTGTCTCCAACATTCCCCCCACACTGATGGAAAGACATAACAACTTGAAGCTTCAAACCATGCATTTGTACCATCTGCACAAGCTCAGCATAGGGTTCCCAGTTGTACTTCAAAGGTCCATCTTTTTCCACCAAACCCCACCAAGCATCCACCATCACCCCTTCAACTCCTGCACTCTTCAGGGCCATCAAACTTGCGTTCATTGCTCTAGGCTTGTTCAAGCTTCCTCCCATTGTTACGGTGTCCAGTGGCAGCATCACAAACACCGGTACTCTCTTGGAATCATTGTGGTTATGTGCAACCGATGGAGCATGTACCTTCTCCCATTTATCGTTTCTCCTTGCTTCAGAGCTGAAGCTGTTCTCGCGTGTATGGTGTGCTTCTTGCATGGAATTTTTTGCCCGGAGACGCAACGATGGCTTAAATTTTGCAAAACTAACTGCCGCAGGGACATCATCGGAAGTTTTAAGGACTTTGGTTTCTTTCTGATTAACAAAAGAAATTGAAGAACGGAGTGTTAGAGCCATGCTTTGAAGATGGAGGAAGGATATGTAGGAATTGCTCAAGTTTGTGTGCTTGTATTTATAAGAAGGAACTCGGGTTGGGGAGTTGAAGTCGACAACATTGGTGGGCTCAAATTTGAAAGTGGAAAAAGTGCAAAAGATCAAAACTAGTCTGTTCTGTTTGACACTTGCTTACGTGTTTCCACCTCTTCCATTCTTATCTAACTCAAAACGTATGACCCTCAGTATTTAACGGTTATTTTCAAGTGAAAATTTCGAGCCATCCGCTAAACAAAAAATGCCATATCTTGAGGCTATGCAATCCTATTGACATTTTGAACTAATTGTCATTTAATTCAATCGAAGGTGTTCTGCTTGGAGGATCCTTGTCCCAATATGTGACTTTGTGCCTAGATCAATATTGCGTAGACATTCTGCTAAACTCATTGCACTGCTTGAGGTAGAATATTTGCCTTAATAACTGTTTGTTGCCTAGTGCTTGAATCTGAAATGAAATGAATACTAAAGAATCAGCTGAAATTGTAAATAAAAAATAAAAAAAAAATCCCATCTTTGATCTAAATTATTGAAATGAATTCTTGGCTAGCAGCTGCAAACAGCTTTCAACACAGAAGCCAAAATTGACTGTGCCAAAATGGGATGTTTAATTATTTCTTTTCTTTTCTTTTTCTGTGATATTAACATAATGGTTGTAGTGATAATTGATGAGTGGCTTTGTATTTCCGCTATAAGACAAACCCCACCAAATGAACTAGCTTGTCACTGGTTTCTGTCTTCTGCCTTTTCCTGGAAACTGGGTTTTCGTGGATGAAAATGTCTCATAATTTCATTATTTTCTTGGTTCTGGTTATCCATGCTCAAGATAAGACATGTTGAATGTTCATTTAGTTGGGAAAACCTGTGGTTCAGAGGAAGTCTTTGGTTTCATTAGTCTTGGACCGTCCTTTCCGCGTGTTTTTGATAACTACACAATTTTTCATAGCATTTCAGATTTTAACATATGCTTTTGATTGATGGGCGGCATTAATAGAATTTTAATGTTGACCAATAGTGTATAGGTATTGAATGTGGATGAGAAGTATTTTTTGTCATCTGGCAACAATTTTGCTAATACCTACCACAGACTTGCAATTATTTGGTTTAATAACGTCCAAAATATGACGCCGTGCTGGAAGAATTAAAATGCTGATGAGATTCTCTATTTGCTAATATGCTGCACTTTACTAATTATTTATAGCGTGTTTCGATTTACGTCTAGGATCCACGTGTTCACTCTTCAATTTAACGCACTTATGCGGGTGCTAATCGTGAATCCAAACACGCTATTAATCTTGCTGGTAAAACCTTTGTGGTGCTTACCCATTATCTGATTGATTAAAAATAGTAACAACAGATAATAACGCGGAACTTTCCATAATTGCAGAGGAACTTTGGGTGAGTTGATTATTGACATGATATTCGAGCTTCTTTGACTTTGATATGTGGATATGATTTAGGGGAAACAATCATTCTCGAGTCTGCAAGACTGCTTTAGTAAAGCAGAACTTGGTAGTTATAACTTAATAATCAACTTAATTTAAGTTTCGTGTCCCTTTTATATAGATATATAGATAGGTTTATATCCTTTTTAAACGAGACTTTCATTAGACCTACATTAGATTCCATGCACCCACATGTGGTGGCATAAGCGCTGTGAGCTGCTTCTCTTAAATAGATATCGAGTTTCTTCTCACAGTAAATCTTAGGGGGGAGAGTCATGCCATTTCATTTCCAATTCAAAAGGAGTTTACGTAGGTCTTGCTCATCTATGAAATACGGTTATGTCTATTTCAACGCCTTTTAAATAAAACAAGTTAGTAAAATAAAAATTAGAATACATGCATCTCATAGATAAGAGCTTAGGTGGTAATGAGATATTATGTATAGCCCATTGGTGTAAGAAGTCTCATATTGGATAAAGATGAGTATGTTGAGTAACATATAAGTGACAAAGACATATAGACCTGATGCTTTAAGGTTTTGGGTTGGATGTGGTGTCAAGTTCACTAATGTGGTTGTGCTCATGGCTCATTAGTGAAGATTTTCTCAGTGTCTATTTCCTCGTATTCTCAACAATTGGTATCAGAACCAATGGTTCGACTAGGTGACCGACTCAAACGAGTAGTGAAATTAGCGACAATAGCTAAAGCTTTAGCCATAACAGTGGTAGAGCATATTAGTGTGCGTAGGAAGTTCTACATTGGATACAGATGATATGTTGAATAACATATAAGTGACACAAATCCATAAACCTGAGGCTTTAAGGTTTGGGTTGAATGTGATATTAAGTTTACTTGTGTGATTTGCTTATGGCCCATTGGTGCAGTTCTCCCCAGTGTTTAACCTCCTTTGTATTCCCAACAGAACCGGACGAATATAGATTCCCTACTTTCACTTCTCAGTGCATTCATGCATTTAGCATCTTAAAATCATCCGATTAAGATCAGATAACTTATATTTTATCTTGATCAATCAACTCAAACACATTTAAAATTTCAGCCGTATGATCTTCATCCAATAGTTATAAATGTATTGAATGTATGAAAAAGTGGCTACATTGAATCCAGTTCTGGAATGGGATTCAATGCAGTCAGTTTTCCATGCATTCATGCATTCAACACATCTATAACAGTTGGATGAACATCAATAAGTCCCTTAGGATTTGGACCGTGCCCTGGCTAATAAGGTGCTGGCAAATGGAAATATTCAAATGCTTGCACTGCTTTTCCTAATGGTTGTTCAATTAGTTAAGAGTTAGGACATGTAGAAAGAGTTGGGGGGTTCAAACCCCAGCAAAACGCTCTCCACCTCCTCCCCTATCCCCCACTTATAGACCCAAAAAAAAAAAAAGCTTGCACAGCTGATAAATTGGCCCAGTGTGGTCCTCCTATAGTCATGGACATGGTTGCATAAGTAACAGCACAGTACGGGATTACTATAACCTCCTAAACAAAAGATATTATTAGGGGACAGACATACATGTTGGTCAACTAATGTATATTGTCGGTTATAATGCATCGGCATCAGATGGAACGTGGAAGTATTCAAGTTTGATAGAGAAATTGGGCAAGTTGATCTTGTTTCAGAAATAGATGATTCAGAATCTTCCAAAATGCTTGATTTTTGATATTTTGTACTCTATCTTACGAAGGGTTATTGAGACGAGCTGTGTGCATGTAATTCGTAGGACAAAGTTTGTGGAGGAAATAGAACCTTATCTTTACGTCTGTCACATTTCCTCTCCCAACTAAAAAGTCTCAGAAGGAAAAAAATAAATAAATAAATAAAACGATTAATCGATAACCAAGGGAAAAGGGACATATACACAAGTTACCGTCAATTCTTACGTAAGAAATTCACAATTTAAGATTTGGAAATCATCAAAACATGACAGAAGGCATTGACGTTTAATTTGAACATTGTTTTTTTAGCATAAGCTTCTTAGGGAGTAAGAAAGAAAGACAGCTTTCTAAAGTCCCTCGTGGTGAAATTCACCGATTTCATAAGATTTCTATCCAAAGTAGTCCAAAATAGAGGGAATCTCTCACTTTCAGAACAAGCCATTTCAATTCTTCTAATTTTTGTATGGACAAGGGTGAGAAACCATTCTGATTGGCGATGAAGTTATGAGCTAGCGCAATTCGAATTTAAATGGGTAAATGCTATTTATGGCCATGGTTACGTGGAACCTAACTTTTTGGTCAAATATAATCAGTCCCTTTCTTAAAGAGAATCTAATTTAATTGACATGATAAGAAAAACACCATTTTATGCACGCTACTTATTTTACCTATTTACATATTCGTGGCACATGCTGCACTTACTGATTACTAGCTACTGGTAAGGTGCACCTTGTATACTTGTGGTTCTCCGCTAGTTATACGTCTACACCTGCTTCAACCCCAAGTTAAACCCCTCTTGACCCTTCATTTAATCACCCTTGATTTTACACAATTTACTCATCCAATAACTTAGCAATGATCGTTGCTGTACATAGGTGGGCTAATGAATTGAAAGCATCGGTGTTATAAGCTCTAGTAATGCAAGTTCTTCAACATGGCAATAAAATAAAGGCTCAAGACCTTTGAAGTAAATTGCAAATACAAATAATGGAAGGGTGGGGTGGGTTTGGCAGAAGTTTAAGCGGTTCCTAAGGAGCAAGAAGGCAATGCCTTATTTTTCTTTTATAAAGATAGGAAATAGCGATGAATTTAGCCGCAAAGTGCAAGGTGATATATTTGGAGCTAAAATCAATTAATTAGAACACTTTTCAGAAAATATCTCGAGACTTTCCTAGATATTTTCGTAACACATGGTAGGGATTGCCCTTGCAGCGCAACTCAAAAAGTTGTCGTACGTATCCAAGAGAAGGAACTTTTGATGATCCGTGGCAGTATCTCAATGTATCACGCATGGATCCCACTCTAAGCTTACGCAATCTAGCAAAATCTTGAGATTTTAATAATAACACATGATATCATATCGTTGAGAACTGAATTAAAAAAAGAAGCAAACTAGTTCCACAAGAATTTATCTTTATCCAAGACAAAAGAGCCACCAAAGGTATGTACTTCTGTAAATATTGTGCTCTACCTTGTACTACTTGATCTAATTGGTATTGTTGCCTTTACAGCCATGAACTACAGGTTCTCAAATATGCATAACAAACGATTTCATTGGGAACAACTACTATCATTGCTGGAAACTGAAAATTCAAGAATCTGCAATGGGGAAAATAGATCCAATTCGATTGCCTAAACGATAGCACTTGATATTAACTGCATATGGGCCAAGCTGAATGTGGTTATCCTCCCCGCCAACATAGAAACACAGGGTATACAAAGCAATTTCAAATTCAGGGCTCACTCCAACCAAAGTGCTTGATACAGATTTCAGAACACCATTCCATTCAAACTGAATGGTCAGAAGCTGGGTTTCAGAGTCAGGCTGCAAGTAACAGTGGCAGAGAACATTAAAAATGAGGTGGTTACAGCATAAAGTATAACAAATGTTTACCTACAAACTACCATAACCGAGCTAATTAAAGAATTAATTGTATCAAAAGTTATAATTAAGGCTCTCATTGATTTAGGAAAACTAATTTGTTGATGCTGAAAAATATTTTCAATGCGCTTTGATGTCTAGCTAATGCATGAGTTTGTTACTTTCCTGTGTTTGGTGTACCAAAATTTTATTTCTATGCTTGGAATATTTGCCAATGAAATAAGTTTAACAAATAGTTACTTACAATTTGTCCCCGTCGATGGGGGAAAATATAGCCTTGATAATCAACTCTTCCCTTCTCTTCTTCAAGGTAAAACTGCCAAAATACATTAACAGGAGAGATAGAAAAAGTCACATAATGACAAGATAAATTCAAATTACAAATTAAAGAAACAAAATATATCTGTACCAGCCTCATCTACTTAATAGATTAATGACTTCACAAATAACAAGATAGAATACTTTTGGAAAGAAGCATTACAAAAAGTTATGGGCAAAAAATAAAATAACAAAGAAATTAGAAGGTCTGAATAAGTACTTGTAGATATAGCATGTCATTGGGCAAATTATTGACTACACAAGACTATTGCAAAGTGTTCTGATAGAGCACTGGATATGGTTAATGAATTAAATGCAAGCAGTAAGGTGAAACAAGACAGGGACCAGCTATTGGGCTCAAATCATAAGGATTTGGAAAGTTTATACTCATAGAAATTAACTTTTTTTAAATGTTTTCACTCTAGTAACTTATGTTTTTAATGAATTATATATGATTTAGTCATTTATGTAGTTTGATCTTATTTAGTACTAATGTATTATCACACTTTAATATTGTAATTTGCTATTTTTGCTTTATTATGAAGTTAAAATGTTGAACTATTTTTGTATTAAGAGTATTTTGTTTACTGTATATTTTGTTAATAGGTTTTAATATTATTTTTGTATTATGTGAACTCTAACGAGTTTACTAGTCAACTCTACGAGTCAAGTTTACGAAAGCTCCACGAGTTTACGTAGACTCTCGAGTTTGACAACCTTGCTCATAAGAGAAAGAAAAGCTTAGGGGGAGAGAATTAGTTACAATTGCTGAGTTGGCAAGTTTGTTGTTAGGCCGTGTAGCATAGTTATTGGGGAGGGGGAGTGAGTGTAGAGGAGAGTTAGTCATTTTGGTTGTTATTGGCAGTGAAATAGTTCTCCGAGGAGCTTAGGTTTTGGTGTTTCCTTGCAAGAGCTCAGACTCTCCTTTCTATTTTTATTAATAATATTCTCTTATTTTCTGGTATTCTATCATGTTCTTGGCAATTTCAACTTTGAAGTTATTCTACAAGGAGCTATGTTTACAATAACACTAGACTGCGCGTCGGCAAAGTGTCAAACTAATCCACAATAATACAATATAGTAATTGGCTAGCCAGTGAGATTGATAATATCAGAATGATGGTTGGAAAGAGAATCAAATATGACTTCCAACATCCTAAGTTAATACACCTTCAGTTCAACATGAATTGTGAATGGATATATACAAACAGGCAGAAAGAAAAATAAGAGGTCACACCTGCAGCCAGTTATGAAAGCCAGAAACTTCTCCACTTTGTTTGATTTCTCCAACAAAAACATGTTCAAAAGCAGAAGAGGAACCAGATGTGCCACCACGGCCATAAAGGTCAAACCACAGATCGGTCATCATTCTTTTGAAATCTTGGTAACTCCCTGATGCAATTCCCTTGGATGCAAGATACTTGTGAAGATATTTAATTGGCGCTGTTCTACTGATTTCTTCTATGAAAGAAGCCTGTTCTTGTCTCTCTTCAGATGTGACTACTTCCTTACATCCTTGATGTGGATTGTAATTATCTAAAAGTGAAAGAAAACGAGCAAGAGTAGGCTTTCTGAATACATCATCACTAACCCAAGTAAACAAGCTCCCCTGTGCCATATCTTCCTTTTGGTAAGCCTTTTTCCCTTCACCACAGTCAATTTCATAGTCTTTGCCAGGTGTCAAACGATTTAAATCAAGATCCCAGAGTTTGTCACAAGCTCTTGACAGATCAGCAAGTTCATCTTCTGAGGGTTCCACAGCAGCACGAACTTCAACGTCATTAGAGTATTCTTGCTCATCAGAAGGTAGTTTATAGCTGTGCCAGTTTTCCTTTGGAACCTACATCAGGTTGGTAAAATCCATCATTCAGATTCAGACAGGGATGGAGCATAAAATATTCAGAACTGATTAGATAACAAATTCAGTAACAAAGTTAACATATAGTAGAATTCAAAGAGGATATACCTGTAACAGCAATATTAACATGATACAATTTGTTTAAAATGATACAAAACACTGAAAAATCCACATAAGTTTTTTCATTTGACATATTGATTAAAATTAAAAGATAAACCTTGTGTGTCTGCCTCGAAGGTTTGCCAACAGTCTGCCATCCATCTTGATCTTCATCCAGCTGCAAAAATAAAAATTGAATATTACCAAAATAGTTAAATTTTAATAGAAAAATTCTCCCTATTATATACTGCATCACGTTGAAAGAAGAAAAAGACTGTCCAATAAACAAACTTTCCCAAATCCCAACATTTTCAATGTTATCATGCTCTCATGAAGCCAGGTTCTCAACTACCCAGTTCAGTGGAACATTTATCTTGTACATAAATTGAAAAAAATATATATATATATTTCTTCTAATGTTTTACTCCAACAACAATCTTAAACTGTATGCACAGAGACAGATATATTTGGACCAAAGGAAGTGCCAGCAGGATGGCCATAAAATCCACCAGCAAGACCATAAGAGCTTGGATTTTGTACATGTTGAGCACAAGCCATGCAGCATCAAAATGCAACTCTGATACAACAACTTTATTACATATTAAGTATCATTATGAGTAATCTGTCACTACAACAAATAACCATAGTGATCTATTGAAAACGAACCCTCCCAATTCTGTAATGAATGAATGTTCAAATTGGTTAAACGATCATTATCAATATGACTTATCTCAATACAGATGTTCTAGAATAGTACCACAAAACTGAAGAAATAGAATCAATGAATGTTGTGTGGTTCAAAATAAATATTTAACCAAATGTGATCCATATGAAAAACCCTAATTAATTCTTTACAAAGAACAAGCAGATGCATTGACAAAAAGATAAAAAAAAAATATAGATATGATCTCCAATCCTATAACTCTATTAATTATACAGATAAGAACATCGAGGTAACAACCGAACCAATAAAAATCTTGCTATCAGCTAGATGAACAAAGCTTGGTTTCAGCTACTACATTACATTCCAAAATTCAAAACATACATTAGTGATGATCTCTTGAGATATTCAAACACATCATTTAGAAACTTTAATGGCTTGTTTGGTAGGATGAAAGGAAACTATAGGACGAGAGAAAAGTTTAAAATTTAAATTGAAGGAAAAGTGAAAGAAAGAAAAATTTTAAATTTTTGTCTCTAAAGTCAACTTTTTCTTCCCTTTTCCTTATACTTTGTCTCCAACCAAACAAAAAATAAAATAAAATTCGTTATCTGTATATATATATTTTTTTCTCTATTCTCTTTTCTTCCAACCAAACATACCATAAAGCTAAGGGAAGCTAAGCTGCACCCATGCTATATATCTCTTCATGGTATCAAAATTGCAACGCTAACTTTAATCTAAGAAGGGGGAGACCTTGTGGGGTGTCTTGGAAGTGTTGAACCTTTCAGATTGGGATTCCTCGTACTGAGGACGATATTGTTCCTGAATATAGAAAAAGCGCAGTAGAATAAGAGCGGTTACATCAATAGTTGAGTGGCTTGCTATATAAGAGAAGAGTATTGTATTGTATTTAACAATAGTCAATAGAGGACAAGTGATTGATTCACATTCAGCTGATGAGGCCTGTTGGAAGCCCTGTAACTGTGACTATCCTCTTGCCACTGTTCCTCCTATAATGATAATAACATTAACGAATAAGATTACATTTTTTTTGGGGGGGAGGGTTGAGAATAGAAATGAAGAAATGTGACCTTGTGGGGTGTGTTGGACCAGTGTTGCTGCTGATGAGGAGGAGGAGGAAGAGGAGGATGATCCTGCAAATATCAAACGCGAAAAATGGTATTGGGTGATCCTGCAAAAATCAAAGTTGAAAAAATGGGAGTGTTGAATTGGCAAAGTAGAATGGAAACCTGATCCTGATCGCCGGAGACGAGGTCGGCCCAGGAGCGTTCACCCCGTTCTTCTTCCCGATCGGCACCGAGAGCAACGTCGACCAAGCCCTTGATCAGACCCTCCATCTTGTTATTGTTGTGGAAATGGAGAGAGAGAGAGAGAGAGAGAGAGTGAATGAATCTGAAATGAGTTGGTTGGAGATAACACAACAATATCAGAGTGGTAGTGGCGGGTGATGATGATTTAACACAATACAACACAACCTTCTTTCTACCCAACAGATAACTAATTATTATTGCCTTGCCGACAGTATCATACATGGGATTGGCCAATGGGAGAGTTAACGTTAACGTTAACGTAACGAAAGTCAAAGGCCATCTTTATGTCAAAAGTCATCAATGTAATAAATGATACAAAAAATAAAAAAGGAAAACGAACAAGAAAAACAAGAGATAGATAAAAAGAGGTGAAAATTAAATGTAAGAAATCAAGTACGAAAAAGTCATGATTTTTTAAAGATTTTGATATTTTTATATTAATAAAGAATATAATAATCTTACGCTATAAGAATAAAAGATATAAAATAGTTATAATAACACCTACTATTATTTATGTAAGATTTACTCATTAATTTTTGAATAAATAATACATGTACTATTAGTATAAATTTTCTTTTATACTATTATCTAATTACAAACTATTTATATGATAAGTTTATTAACTTTTATAATATTATCTTAAAAGTTATACTAAAGATAATTTCTAGTTGGATAATAGTGTAAAATTTTTATATTAACAATCTATTTCCATGCTTTTTCTTTAAAACACAAGATTACCATGCTTGTACAAAAAATAAAAATAAAAAATTACCGTGCTCATTTTTAATATGAGATAATCCAAATATATTTTTATTTTTGATTAGGACAATTGTCACGAAACTTCTTTTCAACAAGTTGACTTTAGAGTGTGTGTGTGAGTTTTATAATCATTTACAAACTTAAGTTTTATGATCTTAATTTTATAATGTTGATAAGTTTGAAGCAAGAAAATCTTAACCTATGTTTGGAGAAAGCATTTGAGAATTTTAAAGAATTTAAAATTTTAAGATTTTTTTATCTTTTTTTTTGGTACATAAAGGAAAAGAAAAGAAATGCTAAACACATAAATATTAAACCCCATTACATTAGCTTGGAGAATGGGGAGAATGTTTGGAGTGGGGGTTTGTCCAATAGACTCACCATGAACTTTGTGAGGCATCCTTCTTAGCTAGAAAGTCAATGCAGAAATTTCCTTCCTTAAGAGTCAGCTTCACTTAATTTGTTAAAAAGTATGATATAAGACAAATTGTCTCACGTTTGATTTTTATTTTATTTTTTAAAAAAAAGACTATAGGACAACACAAATCAAGTGATGATAAACAAGACAAAAACTTCATTTTGTGTTCATTAACAAATCATGTGACAACTTTTTGTTTCAAGTACAACATACTTAAAAGACAAAAATATCTATTTTTTTTAATTTAATAACTATATTTTCTCTCTTGTCTCACCATCACTACCACTACCACCATCGTTATCGTTGTCGTCGTCGTCGTCGCCACCACCACTGTTGTCACTACCATCGCCACTATTACTGTCGTCATCGCTGCCACCTATAACGCCTGGTCACTTTTAAGATCAATGACTATCCCCACAAACTACCACAAGCTTTTCAGCGTACTTTGTCTCACTCACACGCTTCCTAGGAAACTTCCCATGAGATCACCCATCCCATAATTGCTCCAAGTTAAGCATGCTTAACTGTGGAGTTCTTAAGTGATAGGTTACCAAAAAGTAGATGCATATTGTTAGTATATGTATCACTTATTAATTCCTTTAAGCTATCCTCAACTGTACACTCCCATACCTACACAGCTTCTAGATCCCTCTCATTCCAGTGTGTATTCGATTCATACATGTGCCCCTCCGCTGGAAGTCTGTTAGGAGCCGCTCCTTGTCGTACTTTATCTCTTTTGTATCGGTGATCACTCCCCCCCCTCGTCAACGCCCGAGATGTTACACCACCACCATTATTATTGTCACCATTACCACCACTGTCACTGTCATTGCCACCATCATTGCCTTCATCACCACCGCTGTTATTACCACCTCCACTATTGTTGTCATATTAAGATAGTTAATGTGAATAATATTAAGATAATTAATATTACAAAGGGTATTGCAATAAATTTCACATTATTTTGCTTGTGTTGTCCATTGTCCACAAACAATATATAGGATAAAAAATTACCCTGTAACTTAAGTACTTGTCCTGTGTTGTACCTTAATGTGTATCAAATGCACCTTAGGAGTGTGATTAAGCTTCATAACCCAATCACGATTAAGAAGGCCTTGAATGGTTCTAATGATACCTACATATTGGTGAAGATGGTTAGGTTGATTAATCAACGATATTGCATACACAAAATCAGAAAAAGCTACAACTTTTTGATACCCCAAATTCCTCACAACTTGAATAATATCATGTTGAGCAATGAATCTAGCAAAACCAAAAACCATAAACCTATTGATCCAAATTATCACAAACAATGCCACCAACCTAACTTGCTTCAGGTTGCCCAACACACTACCATCAACATTTAGATCCACAAAATCATTCTAGGGGGACCAAGTAACCATGTGAAGGGTACTAGTCTTCTTGTAAAGGGGAAAAAAGGTACAGTTTATATATGCATCAAAGCATAAATGACATTAATAGCACGAGTAGGACAAAGGTTTCATTCTAAAAAAATGAAACTACATCATGATTTCCAGATGATTCAAAGGCTAGCTAAGAGCAAGATGTAACGCCTGATCGCTTTTCAGGATTGATAGCTGCCCCACAAACTAACACAAGACTTTTTAATGTGATTTGTCCTCATTCACACGCTTCCTAGGAAACTTCCCAAGAGGTCACTCATCCCAAAATTGCTCCAAGTCAAGCACGCTTAACTATGGATTTCTTAAGTGATAGGCTACTAAAAAGTAGATGCATCTTGTTGGTATAGGTAGCACTTATTAATTCCTTTAAGCTATCCTCAACTGTACAGTCCCATACCTACACAGCCTTTGAATCCCTCTCATTCTAGTATGTATTCAATTTATTCATGTGTCCCTCCCATTGGAAGCTTGCCAGAGTCGTTCATTGTTCGTGCCTCATCTTTTTTGCACCAGCGATCACTCCCCACCCTCGTTAGCGCCCGAGATGTTACATACCCACTAGCTTCCACTTAGTTCATCTTCAAATCACACCGTACTGGGAGAGAGGACCCTACTCTGATACCACTTTGTAATGCCTGGCCACTTTTAGGATCGAAAGCTGTCCCTAAAAACTAACACAAGACTTTTTAGCGTGCTTTGTTCTTACTCACACGCTTCCTAGGAAACTTCACAAGAGGTCACCCATCCCAAAATTGCTCCAAGTCAAGCACACTAAACACTGGAGTTCTTAAGTAATAGATTACCAAAAAGTAGATGCATCTTGTTGGTATAGGTAGTACTTATTAATTCCTTTAAGCTATCCTCAACTATACAGTCTCATACTTGCACAGTCCTCTGGATCCCTCTCATTCCAGTGTGTATTCAGTTCATTCATGTGTCCCTCCTGGTGGAAGCTTGCCAAGAGCCGCTTATTGTCCGTGTCTCATCTTTTTTACACCAACGATCACTCCTCGCCCTTGTCAGCGCCTGGGATGTTACATGTCCACCAGCTTTCGCTTGGTTCGTCTTTGAACCATATCGTACTAGGAGAGAGGCCCTGCTCTGATACCATTAAATATGACACTCATTCACATTGAACATAACTCATACTTATTTACTTATTTAGTAATGCGAGTAAAATTTTTATAAAAAATTTGTAAATTCAACAAAATTTGAAAATGGTAGTAAAAAAAATAAAATCTGTATGTATTCATCGTAGAACTGTACATCATGATTCCATAATTAGAAAAATTATTAAAATACAGGGAGATTAAAATATACAGAAAAATAGTTACTAGTTATTCCCAGTATATCAAAAAGATCCTAGTCAGAGCAGTGTCCGTCTACCTATCCTATAAAATAACAAACTATCAGACTAGCTATATAGGTCTTCGTCAACAGCTGAGTCTTCATTAACCGCGATCAATCATGCATAAAATGAAAAATAATGAAGTGAGGTGATTTGTTCTAATATTATCACTTTTACATGTATGATAGGAATTCAATCATAAAATACAGATAAAACACAGTTGACAATAAAAGGGGAACCTATAGTTTATTTTATGTTATACTATCCTTGACTTGGTATGGATCCATACTTTCATTAGTGGGTAATAACTCTCAACAGAACTTGGGAAGTGATTAGGAGTACATATACCTTTCTCAACATCATCTCATGGTACAGTCCTCTTCATCATTGATAAACAAAATAACAATTTAGGATATCTATTTATAGAGGTATACTTTCACCAATCTTGGTGATGCTGAGTAGTTGTCAGGGTTATCAAGTTGGTTAAGTGATTGTCTCAGCTCAAGAGCGCGACCTTGGCTATCAGGACGCTCACCACTCGATATCATACCCTCTAAACCTAACCATGGGTCCTTGCCTTTCATCCTCGTAGTGTACTAAACTGTAGCTTCCCTAGCAGGGTGTCATGCTACTACATGTCACTTGCTTTACATTACTCACTAATTTATCACTTCCTAACTTCTCAAATAGAGGTTTCCCTGATCTTATTTAATTTGAGCACCAGTACAATCAACATTTCTACCTATTTTACAGAAATTGCATAATACCAAAATTTTAACAGAATAACAATATAGTAATTATAGTTTAATTACTAAAATTTTGACAGAATAACATCTAAATAAATACATTTTAAATTTCTAAATTTAAGCAAAGTAACAGCTTAGCAAGTGCATTTTAATTTTCTAAAATTGAGTAGAGTAACAGCTTAGCAAGTGCCTTTTAATTTTCTAAAATTGAGCAGGGTAATAACTTAGCAAGTATAATTTAATAAATTAAATTTGAGTAGAGTAACAACTTAGCAATTATAATTTAATAATCTAAATTTGGACAGAGTAACAACTTAGCAAAAATTCAAGTTTAACATCAAATAATATAACAACAACAACAACAATAATAATAATAAAACTTAAGCCTAAACGGGTTTAGGAGAAAACTCTTCCTACCAACATGCAAAGTGACAATAATTTAAAACCAACCCCACTCCTCCCATTACCTCTAAGGTGGTTGATGAAGAGGATGGATTTGTTGGTGCAAAGCTTCTAGGAAGAGAAATTCTACTAGTTGAAAACTAGTGAAATTTTAACATAAAAACTAAATAAGAAAAAATTCTAGAGAGAGAAAATTTTAGAGAGAGAGGCTCTCTAGCTTATGGAGGAAAAGAATGGTGAAAATCTTGTCAATGAATGGAGGTATTTATAGAGGAAAAGGAGGCTTAGGTGTCCGACCATTTACATCATCCATTATGTCATTATTTAGTTTTTTATTTAATTTAAATTCAATTTAGGTGGACACATATGTAAAACTAGGGACACATATCAATTTTAGGTGGTGAATCACCGCCTTGTAGGTTAAAAACGTGCTGGGTAAGCTGTCCTAAAGCTCCCAATATAAATTTTAACTGTAAATGATTAACCGGTACCATTAAAATCACTTAAACTTGAAAAATTAGCTTTTAATATCAAAATAATGCAATTAAATTCAAAACTGAACAAATACATTATTTTTCATCAAAAATAAATTCCTAATAATTAATTTTATTTTTATTAATTTATTTCAAATTTTATCTATTTATTTTGTATTTTTAAGCTAAAAAATCATAATAAATCCATTTTAATTCAATAAATACCAAAATTTTTATGAAAGATTCTAAAATTAAATATTTTACCCATAAGGAAACTACAATTACTATTTTCACCATTTTTGGATGCAAACCAATATTGACAGACTTATCGAACACTTTGGGGCATTTTGGTCATTTTACATAGGAATTACAGAAAATTTCCAAAAAATATTTAAAATTATATTTTAATATATATGACACGATTCCAAGCTTAAATTGACATTTTAATGTCAATTGAATCTTTTTCTCATGTCAGCCCTTAATGTTGACAAAGAGGGACAAAATCGTCATTTTCTAATTTTTCTGGGCTTCGGCTCGAAAAATTATTAAAAATAACGATTAGATAGCTCTTGAAATTTTGACCATGATGGCGAGAATCATAATTTTCAAATTTCCTTCCGATTTTTTAGAACTAAATAGTCAATTATCAGAAAAATAGTTACAAAACTGAAATAAGAGTGTTATATTTTTCACTATTTTTCTTTCAAAATAAAATTTTTATAATTAAAATATACCTAGTATAAAATTTTTAAAGTACTTTGAAGTCAAAAAGTCTCTAGTCTACTCTCGCAGTCAATTAGAGGTATTTTGGTCATTTCACAAAAATTGTCTTAATAAATGTTCAAAAAATTTCTAAAATTATTATTAATTATTGTAAGCACATAAATGACTTAAAAATAAATTTTAGACACTTCTAACTATTTTTTTCTATTTTCTCAATTATTTAGTCCTTTTAGGGCAAAATAGTCATTTTACCCTTTTCCGGACTCCATTTCTAAAAAATTATTAAAAATATAAACTAAGTACTATTAACTAATACAAGCATAACTATAGCGATCAAATTTTTGAGATTCTCATCCGATTTTTCAAAAATAA
This sequence comes from Spatholobus suberectus, assembly GCA_004329165.1. NCBI lineage: Eukaryota > Viridiplantae > Streptophyta > Magnoliopsida > Fabales > Fabaceae > Spatholobus > Spatholobus suberectus. The sequence continues at coordinate 28,510,674 of CM014734.1, forward strand.
ATGTAGAATAATTAGAAAAAAATAATTTGATATGCAAAAATAAGGGTGTTACATTACTTTGTAACACCTGGCCGCTTTCAGGATCGACAATTGTTCCCACAAACCAACACAAGACTTTTTAGTGTGTTTTGTCCTCACTCACACGCTTCCTAAAATACTTCCCAGGAGGTCACCCATCCCAAAATTGTTCCAAGTCAAACACGCTTAACTGTGGAGTTCTTAAGTGTGATAGGCTACCAAAAAGTAGATGCATCTTGTTGGTATAGGTAGCACTTATTAATTTCTTTAAGCTATCTTCAACTATACAGTCCTATACCTGCACAGCCTCTGGATCCCTCTCATTTCGGTGTGTATTCAATTCATTCATGTACTTCTTAAACAGATTTCTCTTGTCTCAATTAATTTGAGTACCAGTACGATCAACATTTCTGCCTTATATTGCAGAAATTGCACAATGTCAAAACAGAATAATGACATAGTAATTATAGTTTAATTATTAAAATTTTGGCAGAATAACAACTAAATAAATATATTTTAATTTTCTAAATTTGAGTAGCGTAATAACTTAGTAATTATAATTTAATAATTTAAATTTGAGAAGAGTAATAACTTAGCAAATAATTTAATAATCTAAATTTGGGCAAAGTAACAACTTAGCAAAAATTAAAGTTGAACATTAAATAATATAATAACAATAATAATAATCAAACTTAAGCCTAAACAGGTTTAGGGGAAAACCCTTCCTACCAACATGCAAAGTGATAATAATTTACAACCAACCTCACTCCCCTCATTACCTCTAAGGTGGTTGATGAAGAGGATGGAATCTCTCGAGAGAAAATTTTCTTTTACTTTGCTCTTATACTAAAATTTTACTAGTTTTCCAACAACTAGTAAAGTTCTCTTCTTAGGAAGCATGTGAGTGAGGACAAAGCACATTGAAAAGTCTTGTGTTGGCTTATGGGGACAGTCATTGATCCTGAAAAGCGGCTAGGCGTTACAAAGTGGTATCAGAGTTGGCCCTCTCTACTAGTACAGTGTGGTTCAAAGACGAACAAAGCGAAAGCTGGTGGGCATGTAACATCCCGGGCGTTGACGAGGACAAGGAATGATCACCGATGCAAAAAAAATGAGGCACGGACAATGAGTGATTCCTGACAGGCTTCCAGCGAAATGGACACATGAATGAATTGAATACACACCAGAATGAAAGGGATCCAGAGGCTGTGTAGGTATGAGACTGTATAGTTGAGGATAGCTTAAAGGAATTAATAAGTGCTACCTATACCAACAAGATGCATATACTTTTTGGTAATCTATCACTTAAGAACTCCATAGTTTAACGTGCTTTACTTGGAGCAATTTTGGGATGGGTGACCTCCTGTGAAGTTCCCTAGGAAGCGTGTGAGTGAGGACAAAGCACGCTAAAAAGTCTTGTATTGGTTTGTGAGGACAGTTGTTAATCCTGAAAGCGGCCAGGCGTTACACAAGACATCGTATTCATAAGCAACTTTGAGAATCCACTGCCTTATATCTTGGGGAGTGGAAGAATCACCTAGGTTTAATTGAAGTCAAGCCTAAACTAGCTTGGACATGTGGCAATCTCGAAGGTAATGGTTAAGAGTTTCAGGATGCACTCCACATCTTAGGTAGGCATCAATATGGATAATGTAAAGTAGGTAAAGAATCATGCCAAATTAATCAAATGAAAATATTCACACATTGTGGCATACGAATTTTCTAAATCAACAAAAGATTAGAGGTAGCATCTGTCGCAACATTCAGACTCGAACCTTAATTCTTTACTTAACCTAAACAATTAACGCAATAATCATACATTTTTATTGTTAATAATAAAGAAGTTAGTGTCACAACCGAGGTCATGGTGAGATGATGAAAAAAAGCTTAAAACAGAGGAGTGCAACCAATATTTATTTTGGAAAAAACACTAGAGAAACCCTTGAAAAAGGAAATGATCTTTGAAACTAGATTTTGAGTAGTCAATTACATATAGGAAAGGTGTTAACACCTTAGGACGTCCATCATAAAGATGGTTACCTCTAATTAAATATGCAAAATTAATGTAACTTTAAAATTATTTATTTTACTCCTTAAAAGAAAACATATTTATTATTTATTTTCATTTTTATTATATTTTTTTAGAAAAAGAAGATTATTAGGAATGATTAAATTTTATTGTTTTTAAGCTCGATAGGAATGGTCCCTTGCTCCTACATATCTTCCGGTGTAATGGAGAATCAAACTCACACAGTTCTTTTGGTAGAAAAATATTTTGTTGGTTGATGTTTTTTAGTTTTGATATTTTTATGTGAAGGGCTCCCATGATAATCAAAGAGGAAATGCATCCAAAATAATTATCAGTACCTTTCAACGCTTTTGTAATACCCAAACAAGAAGTGCATCGAAAATAGTTAGTGCTAAACCTTCATTTATTTTTAATTAAATTTTATTGAAAATATTTTTAATTTAATAAACTTTAATTAATTTTTTATTTAAAAAAGACTTTCTTAATAACCAAACAAGAAGTACATCCAAAATGATTATTATTAAATCTTTTGTTAAAGCTTTCATAATAACCAAACAAGAATTTCATCCAAAATAGTTATTAATAAACTTTTATATTCAATTAATTAAAAATTTTAAAGGTTGCTATTATTATCATTTTATTTTACTTTTAAATATAAACAAAAGTAGTTATTATTTGTGAAGGAAAAATTTTAATTAAGTAAAACAAATCTTAGCCATCATAATATATTACTAAAGCAAATCAACAATAATAATTCTAATAATAAGGATCGAACTTGAGATTTCAGGAGCTTTTATTTTTTCTTTTTTTTATTACTTTCCAACATTTTATTATTTTAATGATTTCACCATTTTAACACTTGAAAAGTAGAATTAATAGATTGAGATAATTAAAGCAACAAGATGGATTAAAAAAGAAAAGATGTGAAATGACTTGAAGTTTGGAAAACACATATAAGACAAGGGTGATTAGCTAATCATGACAAGGAACATAAAAGACAACTAAGTTAATAGTAAAAGGCAAACACGAAGAGAAAAATAGCAACTCAAGATTATGCTAACAACAAAAATAAAATCATACTAGCAGAGAAGGCATTCAACAAAAGACAAAGAAACAAGTCAACAATCTAAGATAAGTTAGAGAAAAATATTCACCTATTGAAACAAGTTGTTGAAGTTTGAACTTGAGCAGTGTCGATGTAGCATCCACGAAACTATCCATCCCATTCGATAACCATGGTTATGTGCAGTAGTGGTGCTTGGTGTTGTGAGATCAGAGGTTCCTAGAGAGGAGGATAGTAGCTATTGGGAGCAGTGTGCGATGATAAAAGAAAAATAAAAGTGTGATTGTGCATATATGAGAATGGGCATGGACCTAGAAATGAGAGTGTTTATGCAAATGTGAATATCATAGTGTGAATAAGGGTGAAGAAGCATGTGTGGGTTGTGGGTGTATGCAGAGAATAAGAGAGTTTTCTGTGCAAACAAAATGAGTGGATTTAAAGCATACGTGAGGGTTAGTGTGCTCTTGTATGTGTTCAAAACAGTAAGAGTGTGAAAAATATGTGTGTGACATGCATTAAAGAGGAAAAAAAAAACATACTAGTGCAAGTGTTGTGATTAAAGGTTTTGCATTTGTGAAATATCAAAATATTGCATAATGCTTAAGAGAATGTATGTGAAAGTGACGAGTGTGTGAATTGAGTGTTTAGAGAGTGATATGCATGGCTTGAGTGTGTGAGAGGATGATCCTATTTTTAAGAGAAAAGAGAAAATAAGGTTGAGCTTGGAGTTGGTGAGGTCATTAAGTTTCGATGAGCTGAAAATAATTGTGTTTGAGTGGTTATAGGTCTAGGACTTAGACAGTAAAAGTGAGCATGACTAGTAAAATTGTGAAATCTATAATTTTTCCTATATGATCTAATAACTTTAATTTTTATAATTGCAAAAATATCCTTCGCCCTATCACCCTATGATATGAATGCATCCTAAGTTAGTTCCTGAGGAAATTACTCTTGGTTTAGTGGCATGTCATGTGGGCCTGGTCCACACATTAAGATGCCAACTACAATCCATACATGATGGTGCTAAATATGATTTGCACACGAAGGTGCCAAATATGCATATGATGCATGATGCTATAATAGCTCTTGCTTTAATGTCTGTGATTTAGATCCCAATCCAACCAAAATTCTCAATACTAATTCACATGTGTGATCAAGACTATCTCTATTATATGACACCTAATTCTTTCCCTAATTCACACACACACACACACATATAAAGAAATTCTTGAAAAAAATAAGCTTAGTCAATAAAGTAATAATAGAAATTTCATAAGCTAAATAAACACCAGATATATGTAATTATAACCATGTAACCTAGTGATAGTTAATTTCAAGTAAAATAAAGACTTATCAAGGATGGATAGAATATATGTTTAAGGGTAACAAAATGGGTTATATATTTGGATATATTTTTTTCCTAAATAAATATATTTTAGAATTTGAAAATATATTATAGGAATTTGAGTGGTTATAGGTCTAGAACTTAGACAGTAAAAGTGAGTATAACTAGTTAAATTGTGAAATCTATAATTTTTCCTATATGATCTAATAACTTTAAAAATCATGTTTTTCACTCAAATGATTTAAATCAATACAAAATTTTATAGAGAAATACATCTATGATTATAGTATCAAATTTTCATTTTTTTCTACATTTTTTTAAAATGAAAAGATAGGATAAACTAAATTAGTTCATAAGTGTTGCTAGCAGCACCGAGCAGATTCAACATGATAACTTTGAAAAATTACATAAAATTGAATTTGGGCATGTTGGAGAATTCTCACATATCAAATTAACATCTCAAATTTTCTCAAGAGAGGAAACCATCCATAAAAGGACTAAACTCATGCTCAAGAATGTAAGAATTGAAATCTAAATATCATAACCTTCCAGTAAGATTTTTAATAAATTTAATTCACAGTAATTTGTACCCAAACTTTCCAATTCACAACTATATAAAGTTCACATCATAAATAAAATACATTTGGGGTCCAAGACCATGCAAGGCATCATAATATATCACATCCATCTCAATAAAATAGTTTTACAAACAATTCATCTATCAAATCACCATTAAGCGTATATGAAGGCTAAAATCACTAAATTTGATACACAAACACTAGACATATATGTACTCACGCACAATTTTAAATTCATCAGAATCATCCAAAACGAAGCAATCAATCTTGCAATTCAACAATAACTGAAATGTCAAACAAGATATAACTTAAAGCTCACCATCAACTCTCATGACTTAACCATCAAAGGAGTAATCTAAGTACATATATCAATCCTCACCACAAAATGATAAAGAACACATATGACGGTTCCAACTTTTTAAACTTAATTAGGGAGCACCCAACAAGATATATAAATATATACAGAGGTGCATGTTGTGACTTGTTGGGGAAAGCCCCAAACACAAAGAAATTACCCTTTTAGATGGAACACACTATTGGGTTTTTATTTCTTGGCTCTATATACAAAGCTAAAATGTAATATAAAATTCAAATCCTATCAGCATCTTAATCTTAAAAAAAGGAAATAAGTCTCTAAAATAAACAAATTAATAATATCTATATATCTAAACACAATCCTAAAAATTTGAATCACAAATAATAAATTTCTAAAATAACATCCTCATGAATTTCCACCTACCATATGTGAAATTTGAATTATTTTTTTAACAATTCTTTCCTCAATTAAAATTTTCAAATAATCACTTCATCAAAAAATTTTACCTTCTTCTCAACTTTTTTACCACAGTCTTTTACCCTTCTTAAAGCTTACCCTTCCAAGTAACACAGGTTCCTCTCATTTTTTTGGCCCTTGTAACACCACATGCCTCCCCTTGTACACCTTGCATCCCCACTTCGAACTAACATAATTGTACCCTTGTGATGCCATCTTCCCTAATGAAATGATATTGACAATAACAAAAGGCACAAACCTCACATTTTGGAATGTTCGAATGACACCATTGTGGAGCTTCATTTTGACACTCCCAATACCTTTAACCTTCATTTTCTCACCATTCCACAAGTTGAAATGACCAAAGTCTCCATTTCTCAAAGTGTCAAACATCGCTCAATCTATACAAATGTGTTTTGAAGCAGTAGAATCCATTACCCATTTTGATTTGGCAACCTCCTCGGTAGTTGCCAAATACAGATCTTCATCTTCAAAGCTTTTGACCATGTTAGCTTGGGAGTTGTCATCATCTCTTTTCATAACTCTCAATTTTTTCATGTCCTCCCTCATTTATATGCACTGTGTTTGCATATGACCTTTCTCCTCGCAATAGTAACACTACATGTTACTCATATCTCATTCCAAACGCAATTGCGATTTTGATGATCCTCTCGACTAATCTTGTCTCTTTAAATGACTCCCCCCTCTTTTAAACTCCTCCACAGCTAGTTCATAGTCTTCATTATCATTTTTCTTACTTCTCATCATTCTTTCATTTGCTTTTAGAGTAGTAGGTACTTCATCTTACTTCAATGTTGTCCTTCTTACAAGCAATGTTTGAACCAAAGGTTTATAGGACCTTGGTAATGAAGCCAACAACAACATTGCTTGATCCTCATCAAAGATTTTGTCATCTGTATTCAACAATTACCATACTAACTAGTTAAAATTATTAATGTAGTCATGGAGATTTTCTCCCATCTTCATTTTGAGTTGATACAACTCTATCTTCAAACATAGATGATTAGTTAGCAACTTGGATGCATAAATGGTCTCGAGTCTCTCCCACCAGGCCTTCGGTGTTGTTTCCTTCAACACGTTGTACTTAATCTCAGAAGCAAGAGTTAATCGAATCATGCTCCTAACCTTTTTTGGATCTGAGTCCATTTTATTTCATCCATGGCATTCAATTTTTCATCTCTCAAAGCCTGATCAAGACATTGTTGCACTAAAAGGTCTTGAATGGTACACTGCTTAATCATAAAATTTGTTTTCCCATTAAACAATGGGATCTCAAACTTCTGTGTGTTCCTAGCCATAGCTCGGATACCATTGTTGGGAAAAGCCCCTAAACACAAAGAAATTACCCACACACCTTGGGATCTTAGATGAAACACACTAATTGGGTTTTTATTTCTTGGCTCTATATATAGAGCTAAAATGTAATACAAAAATTCAAATCCTACCAACATCTTAATCTTAAAAAAAGAAATAAGTCTCTAAAATAAACAAATTGCTAATATCTATATATCTAAACACAATCCTAAAAATTTAAATCACAAATAATAAATTCCTAAAATGAACTTGTTATGAATATCCACCTACTACATTTGAAATTTAAATTATTTTTCTAACACGACCAAGTAGGACCAGAGGCAATCCTATGGCCATTCCCTTGCTTATCATTGTAAGAAAAATCATTTTCACTTTACCTAAAGGATCACGATCTTGAGAGGAAAAAGATAATCAAACCTTGCTTCGATGATCTAAGTGTCCATAAGCTTCAAACTCTTCCTAAGAAAAAAATGAAATATGAAAAGCCTACAATATTCCTAATGAGAATTGGAGGTCGAAACAAAGGTTGCTTATAGGAACAAGAATACCAAAGGTATGTTACAATGCCATGAACTTCATAAGGAGAGGCTTGCATGCGAGGTTCAAGTGAAGCAAAGGAAGTCAATGAGGAGAAGTCTTATGACCTTGCTTGGTGGAAGAGAAAAGGTGAGCTCTTGAGACAATCCAAGGTAGTGGTTGTGGAGCTCTCAGAGAGGGGATGTCGAAGCCCTGGCTGTATGTGAAAGAAAGTTAGAAACAACAAGCTTGTGTGATAGAGTGTCTCACAACCATGGGAAGGGAGTGACAGATGATGGTGGTTATGGTGGAAGGAGGGAGCACAAAGGTGGTTATCTGCTGGTGGAGGTGGAGGTGGCAGGTTGGTGAAGAAATGTGGTAGTTTGGGTGGAGAAGGGTTGCAACTTAGGAGTGAAACCAATAAGGAAGAGGAAAGTGTAAGGCTAAAGAGAAAGCGAAAGCTATAAAGAGCTTGCGGAGAATAAATTGAGAGAAATTGAAATATATATGTGATGAGTTTAGAGAAAATAATTGAGTTCAAGCTTTTAACAATTAAATGAGTGTGAATATGTTTTAGCTTAGGAATAGGGTTAAATTAGAAATGATAAGATGGTTCAATAATATAAGGTTTAGTTTGAGAGACATTTAGGAAGAAGAATTACTCGATTTTGTTTAAGTTAGAAGCACAAATGTCATCTCTAAAGTGCTTTTTACAAATATTTAAATATTCTTAAGAAAAAATTAAAAATTAAAATTTAAAGGATTACAATAAAATGGCTAATAGTTTCTTAGGAGCATTCTCTTGGTTCCCTTGCACATATATATTAATATGTATATTTATAAAATAATTTTGCCTATGTACATTTTTATTCAAATCTTTAAAATAATAAATTTTATAAAAGGATAGATTTAGAATTAAAATTAATAATATATCAATAATGAGAATAATAATAATATAATAATATAATGACAATAATACTATTAAGAATAATAGCAATAATGATATTAAAATAACATTGATAGTAATATCACAATAATGATAATAATAATAGTATTATTGTTAATAAGTCACAAAATAGCACATATATAATTATAATTAGGCTAAATTACTAATTTTGTCCCTTAATTTATTTATTTTATTCAATTAGGTCCCTCTATTATTAAAAGATTCAATTAGGTCTCATAATTTAAAAAATGCTCTAATGTTACCTTTTTTTGGGTCTAAAACGACAGTTGTTTTTCATTATGTTTTTCATGCCATTTAATGTAAAATTGAATAGAAAACAATGTCATTTTGGATGAAAATGGTAACATTGGAACTGTTTTTGAAACTATAGGACCTAATTAAATATTTTTTCAAATTATGGGACCTAATTGAACTTTTTAATAATAAATGGACTCAATTGAATAAAATAAATAAAATAAGGAACTAAATTAGTAATTTGGCCATATAATTATTTAGGAATTTAAGAGCAATTAGTTTATTAACATACAATCACACATATATACATAATTCAATAAAGTAGAAAAAGGAAGAGTGATACACCTACTTAGGTAGGTGTGGTTTCAAAAGTCTAGAGCTAAATGGATAAAGTTTAATGACAGAAATACCAACTACTTCCATGAAGTTACAACAATTAGAAGGAGGAATACTTATGAGGTGCTTTAGATTGATAACGGAGTTTGGGTGGATGATCCTACAAGCCTTGAAAGAATGGTTACTGTTTCTATAAGGATTTGTTTCATGATGTTAAACCATATACCCCCTATGGTTTGTTTGAATGGCACTTTTTCATTTATTGATAAAGAAGTCATGGGGGAGTTAGTAAAGGAAGTCATAAGGAGAGAAATCTACCTAATGATTAAGCATATAGTTACCTTTAAATCTTTTAGGCTAGTGGTTTCCAAGCAGTTTTCTATAAGTGTAGGTGGGATGTTATTGGCAAGGTGTTTTGTTATATAGTTCAGAAAATCTTCAATAAGTTAAAGGATATTTTAAGATAAATGGTACTTTAATCGCATTAATCCCAAAGATGGATGTTGTAACATGTATGAAAAATTTTAGACCAATTAGTCTTTGCAATGTGTTTTATATTACAAAAATTTTGGCTTAGAGATTACAAGGGTTGATGATTGACTTAATAGGGCCTTTCAAAGTAGTTTTATCCCTAATAGTTCCACAATAACCTTTAGATTAGATCGTTGGGTTTGGTGATGTCAAGGCTATGACACTCTTATCATTGTGAATGTTGATGGTAGTTGTATGGACAATCTTGACCTAATTGGCTATGGTGGTTTAATAAAAGATATAGATGGAGCTTAAGTTATTGGTTTCCACAGTTACATTGACAACACCTTTAACTTGCACGCTGAATTATTAGCCATATACCATGGGTTAAAGCTAACTTAGAGTAGAGAACATAGACACAGGGCTGGCCTAATAGTGATTGAGACCTTAAGTAAATTTTGAGAGATTTTTTTTTACTTTAAATGAGAGAGCTATATGTTGGGCTTTTTTGTCATCACATGTGGCCTTTTTGTTTTATAAAATCTAATAACAAATAATTTTTAATTGGTAGGCCTAAAGCTAGAGCTTTAGTGGCCTTACCCTTAGGCTGACCCTACATAGACATGTGACATGCTTAACAGAATCTTTGGTAGTTGGGCACTTATAACCTCGCATGCATCCCTTTACATTAGTTTGCCATTATTTTTCAAGTTATTCGAGATCTCCTAGCTTATGATTGGTCTATCGCAACATATCTTTCAAGAAGGCGACAACCGTGCTGATTTTCTAGCAAAGATGGAAACTTTATCCCAAATTTCCTTCTAGTTTATCGAGACTCCCTTTTGGGAATGATTTCTATGTTAGACGCAAACGCTATAGGTGTAGTGTTCCTGCAAGTTTAATTTGTTGTTCCAAACCTTTTTTTATTTTTTTGGTTTAATTACTTATTTAGTCCCTATAGTTACAAAAACTTTCTTTTAGTCTATATTCTTAAAAGCATCCCTTTTTAGTCCCTACACATACCATTTTTAATTTTTTTTCCGTTTCTATAGATACTATTTTAATTTCTTTTAGTCCTTACGGTTAGTGGTGGACCTACATATAGTTCAGGGTGTGCAAATGATTTGATAAAATTACAAGTAAATATCTTGAATTTTTGTATTTTGTCCCCTCTATTTTTATATATTTGAACCCATTAATCCAAATTTATTATTCTTCTAGTATGTTTGTTATTTTTTATTTAAGTATGTTCATTTGAAAGATAAATTTATCTTTTCTCCAAATATATGATATATTACAATTTTATGATTTTAACATTTATATCTTTATCTTCATATGTGTGATAATAATTATTATTCATTATTGTTTTTTCAAAATAATTTGCCCCCGCTGATTCAGGGTCCTAGATCTGCCATTGCCTATGGTGAGAACTAAAAGAAATTAAAAATGGTATGGATAGAGACTAAAAGGGATTATTTTTAAGTACAGGGACTAAAGAGAAAGTTTTTGTAACTTTAAGGACCAAATGAACAATTAAATCTATTTTCTTTTCTTATTTTATATTCTTTTCTCCTGTTAACCAAAAAAATAAAATAAAAAATCCAAGTTTTATATTCTACCTCTTTATAATAATTTCGAAACCTTATTTTTTTCTAAGGAAATATCCTTTACATGCATTTTTATTCTCATGTAATTACATATATCTTTCTATTTTATAGCACATAAATTACTGCCTTTTATTTCTAGTTAAAAAAATATTTTCCATTTAATTATTCAATCAAATAGAAAATTTCAATTAATTTATCTCTTTTTACTTAAAATTCAAATAAATTCAATTAGCTTATTTCTTTTTACTTAAAAGTCAAATATAGTCAACTAATTTATTTATTTTTACATAAAAGTCAAATATATTCAATTAATTTTAAGCATAATAAAGTGTTTATAATTTACAAATCACCACTAAAATAATATTAGTTAACTAATTATTTCAAAACTAAAATTTTTAAATGCCTCCATTTTAATATTTTAAACCTACATTTTTACCACAAAAAACGACATTTTATTAATTTATTTAATTTTTTCTTTTTTAGAATTTCACCTATATTTCAAAACAAGGAATTACAAATTTGGTGATTAGTTTGTAATAACCCTGACCAGTTAGTACTCGTTGAAAACTTGACTGGGATCGGGCCCAATCACGTGAGCGGCCCAGAAGCGAAGTCCTGGACCTGAGCCTTAAGGCGACGACATGAGTACAAAGAGAGTGCCCGCACCCGCACCCGCACCCGCACCCTTGACTTCCCCTCGCCCTCTGTTTTGTTCAGTTGAGTTGAGTTGAGTTTGTTGCTGTTCTTGCTTCTCATTTTCAATTTCGCGCGAAGAAGAAGAAAGGTGGAGGTGGGTGTTACTGTATTCTATGGCGGCGCCCAACAACAACAACAACAACACAACAACGCGACGGCGAAACCTGGAACCCTAGGCGTAGGCGTAGGTGTGGCCCCTACTCCGCCTAAGTCCCAACGCGGCCACAACAAGCCCAAGTGCAAGCAGTGCGGCAATGTCGCTCGTTCCAGGTGTCCCTACGAATGTTGCAAGAGTTGCTGTTCTAGAAACCAAAATCCCTGTCATATCCATGGTCCGTTCCGTTCTTTGCTTCTTACTCTTTTTCAACATACCAACAAATATTTATGCTCTTCTTGGTTACCCTAAAGCATCGCTTTGTCTGTGTTACTCTGTGCCGTCTATGATTGATTCGACATGCTTTAACTCTGCCACTTATTGTGTGGTGTGATCTCACCTCCGAGCAAATTGTGAAAAGCGCTGTGGTTAAGGTGTAGAAATTTCTTGTTAACATGTTGTTTCAATTAGTTTGGAGAAATTAGGGTTTTATTTTTCCCCTGTTTTAGAACTTTCCCGCTCATTAGCCTTTTATCCTGCCCCTGATTTGCTTTGCTCTTTGCTTTGGTATGCCTTTTGTGGCTACGGACTTGTTATTGGTTATGCCTTTTGTTGCTATTGACTTGTTATTGGTTATGCGTTAAATTAATAATGATCGTGTCATTAAGCTATCAATTCACTATTCAGTGTTATTGATAAAAAAACTGAGTTAAGTTTTGAGTGCGTTTATATCCAAGGTTTTAAATTGCGGTCATGGTTGTGGTTCCATTGCGATCCTTGACAATTGAAGAAAATTGCGGGCAAATGTGGCTGCAATTGCAGTTGAGCCCAAAAACCTGGCCGAAATCGCAGTCGCAGACCATTTTTTAAAGCCATGGTTGTATCTACTGTATTTTGGGTTAGCATCTGCTTTGTGATCCACTGCGCCGTGGCAGCGTTTTGGGGCTCAACTGTTTTGCACCGCTATCCTGGATAAACTATTTTGGTTCCTAGAGGCAAATGGAAGAGTTACATGTGTTTTTGGAAAACAGATTAACAGAGCATGTAAACCCTTATACTAATTACACGATTTATATTTTCCTTTTCAGTTCATTGGGTTGGGGGCTCATTACTTTTCCTGAGAAGGAAACAATTATTGAAACAAAAAAGAAATAGTTTCCAATATTGAAATAAACTTTTGAAATGCATATATTTATGGAAGGAAAAAGGAAGCACCACATATATTTAGCTACCAGTTGCTTCTGTTTATATAATGGTCTTTGCCATTGTTGTGAAAATCGTGAGTATAATTGCGAGTTCCCACCTCAAAACCGTGCTGGATTGTAAGCAAGTAAGCAAGATTGCAGCACGTTCCGGATCACACCAGATCACGAGTTTAGTTGCGGAAGATTGTGATTTATGATCCATGCCAATCTTCTCAACACAGGTCTCTGGACTGGGTTTCAGTTCAAGACCCATGGTTTTTGACCTGATCCGGTTTGCAAAAATAAACAAAAATTGGGAGCTTCTGTTTATGGCCCAGTATGCGCAGCTTTCCTTCATCAGTTCATCTAGTTTTCCATTCTTCTCTTCGTGCGTGCTTCCTCTTGCCCATTTCTTAGGGTTTTTCTTTTTGCTTCGTCATCGTAGGTACGCTTTGCTCAGTTCTTCTCTTGTTGTGCCTCTGTTTGTGAAGATCTTCTTCTCACCATGTTCTGTTCTGCAGCATGTTCTGTCTATGTTTGTACCTCTCTGTTGTGAAGATTGAAGAACTTATGCCTCTGTTTTGTATATGGCTATGTTATGCTTCTGTTCTTATTTGTTTTTTGAAAATGCTGACATGTAATAGATCATTTTTTTTGGTTGATTGACATGTAATAAATCTAAAACTCTTATTTTGTTGTGCTTTGCCTCTGTTTTGTAAGGCTATATTCTGAAATGTTTTCTTTTCTTTTTTTCTTTTTAACTGGTGAAATGTTGTTTTCAGAATCAGGTTGACGTGTAATAAATGTGAATTATTAGTTTATTCCAGTTTTGAAATCTAGACCTATTAGTTATGACTTATATATGAATATGAATTTTCAGTTTAAGTTTAGTTCAATATTCATGAATTACAAGATATTTTCCTCTCCTATGTCATTTTTATCACATATTCACATGTCTATGTTTATATATAATTTTGCATCTTTATAACTGCTATTACCCTATAGCATTTTCTAGGCTGGCTGTTACACGCTATTATCTGATAAAAACCTTGGGAAAACTACACCATAAAAGGTATTTAGTATAGTTTGAGAGACCAATGCCTTATAAACCCCAAACTAGAATTACCATACTTCCAATGTGAGACTCAAGTCTCATACCTTGCAATTTGATCCTAACATCCCACCACGTGCCACAGCCTCGGTGCCCACACAGGCTGGCTGTGCATTAACCCTTTGACTAGTCCTAGGCAAACACTGCGATGCCGGCATCACCATCCACGTTACTCCTTTGTAGCTGAGAGACATGGTGGAAGGCTTCGATACCAATTGATACAATCAACTAATATCAAAGAAAGAGAAACGAAAGGACATCTTCTTTATTGAACATTCAGAACCCTGATTAATGTGTGCTCCAGGAATGTATGAATACAAGCTTGGGGCATTCTTGAGGCCCAAATCTTGCATAGCCTATCGTTCTGCTTCCTCTCTATTCCTTTTATTTCCCTCTTTTATATGAATACACCCCGCCAAGCTCTGTGGCCCCAATGCTTATGCGTGTTAGCCATGCACTAGCCCCTCTGACTAGTCTTGAGGAAATCATTGCAATGCCGATGTCACCACCTGTGCTGCTCATTTGCTGTTGAAAGATATGATGGAGAGCTTTGATGCCAATTGATAAGAACCTTGAGAGAACCACACTACTAATGCTAGCTGTTATAGTTGGAGAGCCCAAGGAGTGTTGGATTCCATTTTAAAACCAATTGTCATTATGAAAGTTCTTATCAGATGGATCATATCTACAAAATCTTATATTATTCTAAAATTATTTAATAATTAATACTTCATTGATGTACATAAAAATGATGTAATATATACTTTTAAAAAATATAAAAATTAGAACCCTTTTGATTATATACTTATAGTTGTTCAATTTTAACAACATTTGACACAAACAATGAGGTAATATATAGTTAAAATTCAATAGTTGGATCGATAAAAATCATATTCTATATAAAGTTATTGATGATGTAAAAGTTAGTGTAACTTATGGCGGTGCAAGTTGATCATGTGTGTGTGTACCTTAGGTTTAGAAATTTTATTGTACCTCTGTTCCTGTACCAATGCCAGTACTCATATGTGTTCATGCAACATAGCTTTAGTGGAGCCCTATCCTTAAGACTTGGTGGGGGGTATGTAAACGTTGTTTAACTATTGGCATTGTAAGTACAACTCTCTTCTACATATTAAGAAGTGAAATAAGAAAATGTATTAAAAAAATTGTGAGTGTTCTGTCAATCTATTGTCAAGATTGAAATTATCTGTATGCTTTTTTTTTTTTTTTTAATATTTCTCATAATTTAAGATGCTAACAGATCTTTATTCTCCCACCCCTTTGCCTTCATTTCTTATGGTGAATGCAGTGTTAAAAGCTAGTTCAACTTTTCCTGACAAGGCACCATCTTCTGGTGCCTCTTTACTTGACCAGCAATCCTCAGAACCACCTCAATCAACGTAAGTTATGAGCATCAGCACCCTACATTTGCATCGCATCAATTTTTTTAGTTTATATATTAAACATGTTGTGCTTTACTGGAAATGTTTAATTTATTTAAAAAATAGAGGCAAGATTTTGCTTTTCTGCTGAATAGCATTGCTATTTTCTCTTCTGAAAGCCAGGCTGGACTCTATAGTGCTGTGCTTACAGTTTTCTCATATTGTACCTCACATGAAATGTGCTATTCAGTAATGGCTCAATATTTTGTGTGTGTGTGTGTGTGTTTTCCTTTTTGCATTATACCATTTTCTTAGTGCAGTAATTTTCTTGAACTTCCAGTTTGTTCCTTCAGTGACTTGTTGATTCAACTATACAATCAGCTCTTGAAGCTTCTTTCAAATTCTTTGTTTTTCCCTGAATAGAGGATTGTGTTTTGCCTTTTATTTCAGAAGTGCAGGTAGAGTTGCATCACTTCGACAACTTTCCAATAGTTTTGCTCAGTTCAATAACTTACACCTTTCACTTCGTTCAAAGAAGCCACTAACTAGAAAGGTACACAATACATAAGCAATGCTTGGTTTAAGTATATAACTTGTTTTGGTGACCTGTATGTTGTGTGAAAGCAATAGCATTGTGATGATTACAGGATGCTGCAGCTATCAACGAATGGAGATTTTCCAAGTTAAAGGAATACAAGGAGCGGAATGTTGAAGTGGAAAATGAAGCTTTTGACCGATACATGCAGAATGTAGATTTGCTAGAAGAAGTATTAGCTGTGAAGTCGTTGGATGACAATGTGTCCAACAATGCGTCCTCTGCATTGGAGTCTAATCCTGCGCCAATGGAGAGCAATGAGACAATGGTCCCTGGGTTAAAATTGCAGCTAAGATCAAACTCAATGAGAAGTGATGGTTCGAGAATGAGAATACAACAAATTGTAGATGAGGGACTAAAGAAGCTAGAGAAGTGTGCTGTAGATGGTGACATCAATGAATCAATTGATGATGAAGCTAATAATGCTTCAAAAAGGGGAAAGAGGACGGAAAGGTTATCAGCTATAAGTGATCTTATGGATAAAATTAATAAAGCCCGAAGTGAGGAGGATTTGACGGCGTGCTTAGAGATGAAGTCCCAACTCTTCAATTTGGACGAAGGCTCTGGCGCGATAGACCTTAAAGACAATGAAATTCATGAGAATCAAACTGCTGAAAGCGATGTGGTACCAGCAGAAGGGTTGGATTATTCTTTCCCAAAATTGGTTGTGGCCACCGAAATTGATCAAGAAACTCTCAATACCATAGACAAACACTTTTCTTCCCAGGATATTGAGCAGTTATGAGGCTTGATTTTTTTAAAATTGAGATTTAGCTTGAAAGAAACAGGAATATAAACGTTGTGCTGTTCTAGGAAAATGCTCTCTAATTAGAATTGAGTAGTCAAATGTAAGCCAAAAATGTTTTAAAAATTAAACTGGACCCTTGAACCGGTTGAAGTGTGAACAGATTATATTCAGTTTGAGCATTATTCATTTCAATTACGGTTCAACAACTTTAGTCTGATTAATTAAATCATTACTTGAAAGCTTAGATTCTTCACTTTCGTGTTTAATAATTTCTCATTCATTTCTAAGGACATTGGCTACCATGTTAATGACTAAAGTAAATGAATAGATGAGTAGTTTTAGCTATTGCTATTCCACTGTGCTGGTTTAATTCTACCTTACTTTGAAACTGTCAAAACACATTGTCACGATGAAGCTGCCTCGTTTAATTTGGCAAAATCCTGTTCATATTTCTGTATTTTATTATTATTACTGTTGTTACAGTGCGTTATCCTTTCACACTAATTTGAATAACGTTCGTTCCTTGCCACCAATGTTGCGATAGGATGTTATAGGTTGAAAGGACAATGCACTGTCTACTCTCTTTATGGCATCTTTTTGTAGGCAAATTATCTGAGATGTTTGACATCTGTCATTAGAACTTGAGAGACAACAGTGCACATTCATTTTCAAGCAGAATCCCGGTTTTCAAGTTTACGTTGTCCTATAGTTAGTTGAAGAGCTTAAGCAGGAAGCACAAACAACTGTGGGTGAATAAAGTGATTGTGTTGATGGTTGAGTTTGAGGGGTTGAAATATTGGGGGAGAGGAGAGGCTCAGTAATTTTCACCAGTCAATACTTGAAGGGTTTTCTGAAATCTGAGTTCTCTGATTTTGACTTCTGAAGGGAATAAGATAAAGCTGCATACATTGGTTAGGGCTGCCTCAGCCTCATTGGGCGAAGATAGTGGGTCAATAGCTTAAAGCTAACAAGGTGATCAAAAGCATGCCGTACATATTCCTGCCCCTATAGATGTTTTCCTCTGTTCACCACCTTAGAAGTGAAGAAACCACTTAGAATATGTGCTCTTGCCCCTTCAATAATTAATGTTTTGGGCAACCGACAAAAGAAAGGGGGAGTCCTTGATTTTATGGATATGATTTATTAGTGGTAAAACATTGAAACAACGTATACCTAATTACCTGCATGAGTCACTCAGGAAGGAACTTGAAAGTGGTAGTACACGTGTAGCACAGCACAGTGGTTTTAGAAGTAAATTCTAGTTTCAATGGGGCAATCAAATCAAACACTTGATTATGCATAGTTTATTTATCTTTGAATCAAAGACTCATTCATTCATTAGCTTGTTGGTTATTGCGTCAAAAGAATCCTAGATGGTTTTGGGGGTTCCAAAGGCAAATACCGTTGGGACACAAAAATTCCATCTTTCAGCATTTCTCCTCCCAACTTTTGATATGTGGGTATAGCCTTTCAGGCTATATTGGTTTCTTAATGTAGAATAGAAGAGCTTTTATTTCGTGCTTTATTCTCTAACATTCCTCTCGATCCACAATTACTTTCTTGGTGGGAATGAAACTTTGAAGGACTTTTTTTTTCCTTGACACATGCTGTCAATAGTACTTTCAAGTTTCAATGGCTATACTCATCTCAACATCAACTTTTTAGAGTCTCTTGCTAATTTATCAAACCTATTATCATACCCAACGTTCTCAATCCCTTGATCATCGTAATGATTCTCTATTATAAGATTTTGATTCATTATAGAGTATATTATTAGCCCACCAGAAATAAAAAGGAAGCAGGCATTAAAAAAGAGCCTATCGAAAGTGGGAAGTGCTTATCACATAATCAACGTCATCTGACTTTTACTTTTGAACATGGGTAATTGGTGGTGCAAATAACTCATCAACGCTCCAATTATATATATATATATATATATATATATATAAGTTGTTGATAACATAACAAAATATATTAAATCTCACTTCAATTCATTTTCTACTCTATAGTTCATAGGAGTTGGCATTTTACATGCTTTCCATCTGGAAGTACTCTAGACTCAACCAAATTTATTGTTTGTTCCAGGCCACAGAACTATGATTGTGTTGGGTGACAAGGATTGAGGAAAGTCAAGTATTTCACATGGAAATGGTGATTTCCCAGGGGATCAAATTTAAAAACAGAGATATAATTATATAACCCATGATAACTTTGCTAAGAGCTGGAAATCAGTAGAGAGCATCATTTTTGTTTCCGGGGGATTGTTTTGATTTTATATTCTTCTTTTCAAAAAGTAACCCATGTGTATGTACAGCCAAGAATCATGGCTTCTTGGTCATACGAATCATGGTTTCTCTATAATTTTGAACTGCTACTGTTAGGGATTGATGACATTCCTAATGGTCAAAACAGTTCCACAAAACTTTTCGCCTATGAAAAAAAAAGAAGAAGCAAGAAATTATTGTAAAACACAAAAAATATATAGTTATCTTGGCCCCTGACACTTCAGGGGCCACATGGTTTGGGACACTGTTGCAAAATGTGTAGACCGATAAACTTATCTCATGGCAAAAGATATAGTCGCCCAAAGGAGGAATAAATAACTATTATGTGGAATTAGTATGTCCAACTGACATATTACATATGGTATAAGGCTATAAGCCAATAAGAGAACATCATGTTTAGATAATGTTAGGCTAATTTTATGTTTAGGATTAATAAACTTAGAAAAAATTATTTTTTGAATTAAAATAACTTCTTGTCAAAGATTATGTTTTTTTATGTGCGAATCAAGAGTATTTCTCAACCAACAACTGAAAATTAATTCTTTCAGGACATAAAAATTGTCCAAGTAAATTTTAGAATTTCCCAACAAAGTCCTTTCTATAATTAAATGAAGATTATGTTACTCAACAATGGTTAATATTTTTATTTAAAATGGAGGTTTTCACATTTTTTTTTAGCTTGAGTTAAGTCTTCAAGGATTTAAATCAATGGGAAACTCACCTTTTTTTAAATCTATTTAGTCCCTTCTTTTTTTTTTGTGAAAGAATGTGATTTTCTAGGTGAATCAAACCGGACCACCATTACATTTTTAAGAAGTATAAAGTTTGCTATTTAAAATTTTAATATTTTAAATTGTGATAAAATATAATGAAGAGATAATAAATCATTATACTAATAATAATTATTACGTGCACTTTATTATCTAAACTACGTTTTACTCTTGAAAATTCAAATTCAGCTTAGAAATTCAGGTAGCAAAATGTAAATGAGTTTTCCTTACGCTATCATGTGTTTGTTACTGTTTCTTCCTGCTTGTATTCTTGAATAACAGCTAAATCTCACATCATGAATAATGATTTGTAGTTATGCACACTGCTTTTTGTTTATGTAAGGAAACATACAGCATGAAGGATGAACTATGTACGAGGGTATAAAGAGTTTTATGTACCTAATTTCATTTACGTTGACAATATATGTTGATGTTCACATGCAACTAGAATAGGTAACTTTTTTTTTTTTTAATGGTATAGGTAACTTTTCTTGTTCTTAAAGGTTATTGCATCCATTATTTGAGTTGAAAATCATTAGCTCTTGAAGCAATAAATTCAACATAACTTTTCGAAAGGGTTTAGATCCATCATTTAATTTTCTTTATGTTGCATTGTTAGCGATCAAATTTCACGACAAAGGAAAAAATCTCTTGATTTTTAATAGCTTTCTAAATCAATCAACCGGAATGACTTCAAATGTTTAAATGAGAGTTAATTGGGAATTACTTCTTCAACTGTCAAATCAATAAATTTTAATTTTTACCTTTTCTTCAAAAAATAATTTAGAAACAGTGGGTAGGGTTGAATATATAAGAGCGGTATAGATTTACTTCTTTCATTGAATTAAAAATAGCAATAAAGAAAGAAAAGAGCGTTTGAGTAAGAAAACAAAATTAGAAAATAAATAATAAACAAAATAGCAAACAAAAATAAAATAATTAAAATTTATTTGTAGAAAAACTTTAGTCTAAGGCATAATCTTAGCTCTAGTTCTTAGGATCAATCATTGATTCAAAGATGTGTGTTTATCCTTTTGAACAAATTGTTTCCAATTATTAACAAGCTCTAATAATTCTAACCAACAAATACACAAGTTCAGTTTATTTAAGCTAAATTATATTCCTACACAACAATGAACATTGTTTTACCTTTAATTATTAAGACTAATTATGGATCCACTACCCTAATTGGTTTTATACTACCCTGTTAATTGGACAACGAGCTCTTTTTTGCACAACTAATAAAATAGCAATTTGGCAATAAGCAATAGAAATATAAATGCTTAAAAAGAGAAAGAGATAAAAAAAACATTTAGACCTCTAAATCTTCAGGAACTGTATAGCCTTGATTATCCTTGAACTAGAAAAAGAGTTTAGCTCCTCATAAAAACCATGGCAGCACAGAAACAAAGAGAAGAAAAAGGATATAATACCTTAACCGTCACAAAAAAAGCTAGAGTGACAAAAAAATTCTTAGAGTTTCTAAACCCTATTCATAAGTAGGGTTTCTAAACTAACCTAAAATATAATAAAAATAAAAAGTCTTTAATTAAAAGCCCAAAATACAAAATAAAATTAAAAGTTTGCAAACAAAGCCCAAAGACAAAATAAAACCTAAAATAAAATGTCCTAAATTATTCTCTTGGTGTTCCATAATTGTTATGTACTCCATAGGAAGATGTAATAATTTCTAACTTCTTACTTCCCTCCTCTGCTTGATCCTAATTGGTCTTCATTTTTTCAAGGGTGGTAGAGATTTCTCTTTCCTACATAGAAAACAAGTAAAAATATAGTAAAATGAACCAAAAAGATAAAATATGTGAAATTCCTAAAAAAATATGCCTAAATATCCTAAAAATGTGTATAGAAAGAATAATAAATTATAACTAAAATGCAATACATCAACCACCTATTTATGAAACACATCATCCATTTTTTTTTTGAATTTTTTGTTCCAAAAATACCTCTAATGTCCCAAAGAGTTTTTTTCCTATTGGTTTGTCTTATAAAATTTAAATTTTAGAATTCTATAAAAATTTGGCTTCGAGAATCTAACTTTCAAAATTCTATTTGTATATTTTGAAATTAAACTTTCAAAAGTTCATTTATTTTCTGAAATTATAATTCTATAAGTCTATTTGTATATTTCCCAAATTATAATTCAGAAGTCTATTTGTTGCACATTCCAAAAATGAAATTCCGAAAATTTATTTGTATAGTTCTAGAAATATAATTCATGAAATTATTTGTTAGGCATTCTGGAAATAAAATTCCAGAAGTCTATTTGAATAGCTCATAAGTCTATTTATCATATATTTCTGAAATTATAATTTTGGAAACTTATTTGTAACATATTCTGGAAATGAATTTTCGGAAGTCTACTTATATAGTTCCGAAATGTGTAATAAATAAACTTCTGGAATTATAATTCTAGAAAGATATACATAGCTTTTTGAAATTATAATTCTAAAATACAAGAAATATTAAATTTTGAAAATGAGCCTTTATTTGAGGTATTTTTAGAAAAAATAAATAAATAAAAGATGGGTGATGTTTAGAAAAAATGGGTGGTGCAAAAAGTAATTCCCAAGTTAATTTTGTTCGGTTCAACATTTTCATAAACCACGTAAAATTAATTAGTTTAGTTCATGTTCGAAGTTGACACCTAGAGATGTCGAAAGTCTTCAAAACACAATGGTTCAATCATGTGGATGGCCTAACAAGGCATTAGAGTGATGCACTAGCAATGCACTAGATTAGGATCATAAAACATCAAGCAACAACCCTTGAAAATCATAGGGGTCGAGGAAAAAAAAACAATCAATTTGTTGCGAGTGAGAATGACACCATTAGGTTTGAGGAATGAAGCATTGTTTATAAAGGAAAGAAGCAAAGCCATCATGTATGAATCAACTTCTAATTTTCTCACTTCTTGATTCATTTTTATACTTACTTGAATGTTGGAGTCCTTACGCATGACACAACCTCACCAAAGTTCAAAGCCATGACGACATGAAGCCATATTGTTCATGTATATGTAGAGTTAAAATTGAGTCTAATCACGTTATTCCTTTGTAATTTAATTTTCTACATACTAGACAAATAATTATTAAATAAAACATATAAAAAAATTTAATTGAAAAATATCATAATATTTTCATTTTGTTTTTCATTTTTAAAAGTTTGTACAAGAAATAATGAAAATAATTTTTTTTATTGTTTTCATTGTTTTTTATATAAAATTTTGAAAATGAGATAAAAATAAAGTGACAATTTTATAATTAAAAAATAAAAAATATTTTCTTAAACTAAATGACCCTCATAGAGAAAAGAGATTAATACACAGATGATGAATCAATGGTTAGTGTTTCATTTCTATTAAATGCGCTAATTTTGTTTGCATCCCAAATCCCACCCTGCCCCATTGTTTTGTGAACCTTGTGCTCACTAGCCTGTATTTATGGCTGTTCTTTTCACTTGTATAAGATGTTTAGCTAATTACTGGGATATTTTGTATATTTGAACAACTTATCCAAATTGTTCAACAATCATTTAGACTACATAATGGATTATATATTGCTTCCTCGCCAATTTATTAGAAACTATATAACAAACACATATAGCTCATGGAGGTTAAGAAGTAATAATCAAATGGAATTGGATAATGAAAAATTGGTTATTTGGACCGAGGTCTTTCTATGGTTGTTCAGAGTGATAACCATGAATGAGCTAATTCAATTGGTCTTGTAATATAATCTTGGTATTTAATTTTTTAGAATAATTGTGAACTTCTAAACCGGCATTAAAGTTCCTTTAGTCTCTTACTAATTAAAGTAGTCAATACTCAATATTTAAGTGTAAAAATTAAACATTTAGCATTTTGAAGAAGGAACCTACTAATGATGGTTTTTTTTTCTCTTTAAAAAAAAAAATCAAACTAGCTAGGTCAGACTTCTTTCACTTGTTTATGTTTCTTTGGGAGGGGGTATTTATCATCATTACCTAAGCTCATCATCCTTTGCAAGTGAAAATGACAAAAATAAAGAAAGGCAAGGCAGTGGCGACAATCCAAATGAGTTTAAAAAGCTTATATTCAAGAAATTAAGCACATCTCATTATACTACATGGTCCCTACCACACCCTCAAATTCTTGAACAGTTGTAACTGAAACAACCAAACATGTATTCGAAAGAGAGTGGCTGGCTTGATTATCAAACATCAATTATCACTACCATGCTTAATTAACAAATGCATAATCAAAATACTAATGCTTCATTGACACGGCGCAATTGGGTGTGTGGGATCAAGTCAAAGGAGGCAGGCGGAAATTTTGGAAACCCCGTTCCCCCAAACACATTCTCGACGTGTTCCAAAAGGGATTCAATGACCCAAATCAAACACAAGAAATTCCAAACACGAGTTAACCTTTCACAAACTGTATTTGTTTTCACCTAGCCTATATTCATGACAATCGCTCAATCAAGACCCCCTTAGATTACAGACACAAATCTCTATAATGGAGTTGATAATAATGGCATCATTTGAATCCATTTCCGAATTCTGCTTTTCTTTTCGTTTCACCTTTTTGCTCCAATGGATTTATATATTTTTTAATCAAACAAACAGTAAAAAAAAAAAAAAAGTTAGATAGAGATTTGGGTTTTTTTAACTTTAGCTTAACTTGATCCAAATATGAAACCATCCATATAAAAGCAGCCCTATTAGGAGGCATACAAGACAAGACATTTCAGAATTGAGATAACGATTTGGCAACCCCCAACCTAAAGAATTTGCACAATTTGAGCAAGTGGTACAGTTTTTTTTTTTTCTTTTAATTATATACATTTCTGTCACTTGAATAATGCTTTTAAGCTAACCCAATATATAAAACACTCAATCATAATCAAAATTCTCAAATTGTATGCTGGCTATGCGATGGGATTAGGTTTCAAGATTCTTCAGATTGAGGTTGAAGGTTTAGAACAATTCAGTCATTTGCAATTCGATCCTCATATTTATTCTTTTGACTTTTTCGTTCGTGTAACGCACTGCTTAGTACTTTAAAGGGCTAAAGAATAATATTTTAGAGCGGAGCAGTCGCTTCTCATTTGTTTCACATTTTCCTCTGTAACCTTATCTCGTATCTAATTTCCATCTTAAAAATCCTAATCAAACACGAAAATAGCATATGCCTAGTATTATTATCTCTTATGTAGTCTGCTTCAGATTCCCATTTTGTTTTAAAAGAAAAACTTGCTAATTAACCTTATTCTTAAAAACCCACTTAATGGTATCTTTGAACTTCAATGTGCATGCACTTTGAGAGTAAAACTAATTTGGAAGGCAACGGTGATCCTAGATCACAATCACAGCAGACAATAAAGCTTGAGATTCAATTTGATTTCATCAGCCACATCAACGATTGTTATCTAAAATTCATGCTTTGATTGAGAGGTCTTGGTGCGTGCATAGTTGTCCCACGCCCCCCGAACGTCGTTTTTAGAAGTATTTCATATTAGGTTAGTGGACTTTAGACATACGTAAAGTCCAATAATGCCTAACCTATATGTACCATTCAAGATGGGTGATATAAATATAGCGTACTTACTGATCTTACAGAGGATAAAAGAACATGCTTCTTCCATTTCAAAATGCTTAATTTCTTCTTCTTGTTCCTTGATTTGCGCAGTACATAGTTTTTTTTTCCCGAAAAAACAATTATTTTCCTCCAAACCAGAACTTGAGCTTTGCTTATGGATCTCTAAACCACTAAGCATATTATTTTCTCTTGTGCGTGATATATAATAGTATTCATGCACAAATTATTTGTCACAAAAGTGTCACACATGTTATACAACTATTTCGTTACTAACATTATTAGTATGTGTTAAGCCAAGTGAGCAAATTAGTCACAGACAAGAACAAAATTAGGAGCTAATAGATTATGTCAATTAAGAAAGTAGAACTATGATGGATCTTACTCGTCCACCGTCAAACCCACAATCCACAGTTCAAACGTGATAATGATAATATAAATAATTAGCTTTTTGATAGAACTTCAATCATATAACTTGGGCATATATATGCAGGAAGGTTGAATGGTTGTATCTGCAATGATCAGTGCATTTACATGAATGCAACTATTGAAATTAAGAAAATAAAACTGTAATTGTGATTGCTGAGATGACTAGGCGGGTATTCTGATTATTTTTTTTTAAATTAATTAAGAGAATAATTTACGTTTATTATCTATTCAAAATTTTGTTATGGTTAAGAATTAACAAGCGTACAAAAGTATTTTTATGTAAATTTGGGAAAAAAATGTTTTATAATTTTCAATAGAATTATAAATAAATCCATGATTAAAAGCCTCAGAATTTGTTGAAGGAATATGGAATACTGAACTATCATTTGTTTTCATAAAAAAATTAAATGAATAAGATAGTCTTCATGACTAAAGAAAACCACCACCACCCTTCAATTTGGGTTGGTTGAACAATTTTTTATTTTTTATTTGGTGAGACAATAATCAAGGTATCTACTATCAACAATAAGAGGGTTCTTTTGCATCCTAATATATATAAAAACGGCTAAGAAGTGTTTTTAAAAGAGAAGAGAGGTTTAGATCTAAAAATGTTGAGAATGAGATAAAGAAGAGGCTTGTAATAGGCTGTGCCAAAACCAAACTGCGGGGGACAAATATTAGATCCACGGATCTTATATATGTACACTAAAATTTGTACTGTTCGTTTTTGCCATCCACATGTCCCAAGTCACATGTTACTCACATGATGTGTTTGATATCCATTGTCACCCATTGTATAATGACTGAAAAGGATATCATACAAATGCATGAAAATTGGGCAAAGATTGGGGCCCTAACAAATTGTGATGGAAAGGACAATTGGATCCAATTAATTAGGGGTTATCAGTGGGTCGGATACCAGTGTACCTAATATGGTCCTTTTAGTTTAGTATTTTAGCCCGTGTATGATGCGTGGGTCCCAAATCAACCATTTTTTTTATTGGGATACTCCGTGTTTGTTTCCCTGAAGACCATTAGAAACAGGGTAGGGTAAAAATAAAATAGCTACAGTGTTGTCTACATTTTAGTGCTTTAAATTTAAATGATCTGATCTGATATATGACTATAGCCCAACAGGAAAAAGAGTTGTAACTCAGTAATGTCACATGTCCGTGGCTTGCATTTTAAAAACTTTTTGATAGATACATATATGTCTTATAAAGCATGTAGTAATAATTTTGTTATAGTAGGATAGCAAACGTTGAAAGGCACAATTAATTAATTATTTAGAGTGAATATATATATATATATATATATATATATATATATATATATATATATATATATATATATATATATATATATATAGGAGGACAATTTAGTTTTAAATTGAGAGAGAGAAATCAAAAGGATCAATATGGGCTTCTGAATGAAAGTTGGGTAAATTGTATATGCATGTACACTATGGAAAAAGCTAGACAAATGGTAAAAACACAATAAAGCCATTGACTAATTAAGGTTAAAAAAGGTTCCATCTTAATTTGTTTACTAATTAAGGTTGTTTCAATTCCAAACTACTATGGAGATTCGTCAGCTTAGGTAGGTGAAGAAATTATATTGAGTGGGAGCGGGATTTGAAATGGGGATACATGCCAAAATAAGTGAAGGCACGAATAATTACAATGACAGAGAGGGAGGGTCAAGAAGGCAACAAAGCAACGTGGAGGCAAAGGAAAGGAAACAAATTGAAAATGTATCAGTGACAGACACCCATATGTTGTGACCTGTGGCTATGAGATGGGTGGTCGATTGGTGAGGGAAAAGGTTGTGCTAAGTGAGACTTTGTTATGTAGCCGGTAGTCCCCCTCTTTCTTTATAATGTTCGTTACTTCTAGCCATATATTTCACAAAAAAATTGACCCTTCCCACCCCTCACCACCCCCACTCACTACACAAACAGAATAATTAAATTGATGTTTTAATTATTAAAAGAGAATATGCAAAAAAACAAAATAAAATCAATGCAACCCATGCATGTGCATTCTTTTGGTTTTTTTCCCCATCCACCATGTCTTCTCACATCATGTATTCATGTGTAGTTAGTGCATAGTTTTCTCTCCAACATAATTTATTTTAAAGAGAAGAAAAGAAATTGGTATGCCTCTTGGTCAATTTTACTTTGGTTCAATTCAAATCGCCCCAAATCTATCCTTCATCTGAAATGAAACATCCGGGCTTCTGGTCTTATTCAATCTTTTAATTTCTGCCACAATAGTTTTGCGTTGTCAAAAAAATTATTCAAAGTCTACCTCTCTCATGTCACGGGGAAGATCAAATTTTGATTTTATTTGTCGCTATAATTGGTAAAAGAGAAAGAAAACCACCTTATTGCACGTAAGGATGATGAGAGTTCTATATTTATTTATTTGGTCTAGAATTTTGGTTTCACAAGTCTTCGGTTTATAGAAAATAGTCTTTATGTTGGGAGATTTTTGAATAATCTAATGTGTTTGATCACCATTGAATTGAAGATGCATGAATAAAATGTAGATGGATGCATTGAATTTATTCTTTCTCAAACAGCATGGGAGTTTGGTCAATTTCTGTTTTTTCCTCCCTTTAGCTAGAGGAATTAAATGAACTGTAAAGAAAAAAGTTTTGAATAGTAGCTATGAGAGAGTCCCACATGGAATCGTTTTGTATGTTTAGGACTTCAAGGTAGGTTTTTATGCTTGTGTGATATTCTACCACATCCGCATCTACATATCCTAATAAATATTGGGTTCTGTTCTTTCTTTCTTGTTTTATTTTCCTTCCCCGTCTCTTATGCTAGCTATTTGTTTTCAAGAAAATGACTTGAACCAAACGTGTCGCAACAATAATTTTAGTAGAAACTACTTGAATTTGGAATCAAGCCAATAAAGATATTGAAGAGCACCTTATCAAAAATCAAGGAAAACAAACTGGAGAAATTAAGAGATAGGTCTTTCCAGATTCCATCCAACACTAGCAAGAAACCTAGAAGAGAAAGAGAGGGACTTTCAACTTTATGGTAATTTTGTTTTGGACAAAACTTAGATACAGTACCTTAAGTACTGTTAGTGCTATTCTCCAATCAGAATTAGAGATTCATCATGGTAATCTACAAAATTATTTAATGCATATAGATTATCGAAGTAAATTTCCAATTCTAATTGGAGAACAGCACTAACAGTACTTAAAGTGCTATATCTAAGTTTTTTCCATGTGTTTTATACTTTCACGTGTAGCTTCCTAAAGGTAGAAGGTTAGACCTATTCAAGTGTATATATATTTTAAGAATATCATTAACAAATACATATCTTATGGTAATATTTAATATAATATATTAACTGCTTGTAATTGTTTTAAGAATAAATATTAACTGATTAATTATTATTGTTTACCTTTATTTTCTTAATTAGTATATAATAAACTCATTTTAGAAAGAAAAGTACACCTAGATTTTCATGCTATGTTGTGGACATCAATGTTACGTCTTGGTGAGATGGGGTTTGATTCTAACAAGAAAAGCTGCAAGAATCATACATACGAGAGGGACAGAAAAGACCAGGGGGGGTGGTATTCTTTCTTTACTTTGTTGTTGTTTGCATGTGTGTGTCTGACGCGTGAGCGTTATTAATTGGTCTCGTTTTTCTAGAGAAATAAGTTTTAGGCTTGTAATTCTCAAGAGGGAAAGGAAAGAGAGAAAAAATGTAGTGTAGGAAAACCGATATTTTCAAACGATTCTTCTGATCTTTAATTATGTAGGCAAATTCTTGACAAACAATTTTTATGTTACTGGTGTTCGATGGCAGACTCGTGCTTGGGTATGCCCACCTAAAGAGGGAAGTAAGAATCTAAATCAAAATCCTCTAGAAAAATTAAAAAGAAAGAGAGAAGAAAATCCATCTGGGTGAAGGCGACTTTTGCTTGCTAGTTTCCCATCCCATACATGATATATTCTTCAAACATGCCCCACATACAACTATCTTCCTCACTCCATAAGATATTTCTGTGGTTGGAATTAAATACAGTTTCGTTTAACAAAAGAATAAATTTTATTTCATAAATTTGTGTTTATCATTTAATGAAGAGATGAGCTTATTGACACAAATATTGGTATTACATATTAACCATATATGCAATTGTATAGCTGGAAAGAAAACAAAACCCCGGTCATTTAATGAAAGATTGGTGTTGAATCTGGATCCACGTTAATCGGATAATGGTTGTGGATTGAATTGATTTCATTAGAAAAACACAGCATAATTTTAGATTTGTTTGATCGGTGAGATGGGTCCACTTCACCTTTTAAAATTTTGAGCTCCACTTGTTTGTTTCTTCCCTCTTTTCACAAAGGTCCACTTGCTTTTCCGGCATGAGGAAGATGTGTTCATAGCTTTTGTTTTATTGGAACCCATCGGAACGGTATTTATAGCACACCAAATTACGCTAGAGAGGTATGGTTTATCAAGTTATTGAGTGTGCTAGCTCTCCATCCGTACGGAAATATAAATTTTAAAGGTACATTCAAGAAGTTACTTTGGTTCACATCTAGAGAATTTCACAACACTTTATCAAAAAAAAAAGAATTTCACAACACATCATAAACAATTAATGACTTGTTTGAATAGGTTTCAGTTATTTTTTAAATTTGTTTTGTAAAATAATTTTAAAAAATAAAAAGAAAAGGATTTTTTTTTTTCAAAAATCTAAAAAATAGTTTTTTCAACTTCCTCACACCGCTGCCCCACTTCATCACCCTTAAAAAATTGTTTTTTTTTTTTAAATCATCTTAAACTTGTTTTTATTTTATAATTTTGAAAAGAATAAATAATATATGCACTAATAGTGTAAAGATTTTTTATATTGTCATCTAATCACAAATCATCTAATAAGTTTGTTGACTTTTATAATAACTACCTTAAATGTCATAACAAGAATAAATTCTGATTAATTGACACTGTAAAAGCTTTTACATTGATAATGCATGTAATTTTTTTTTTAAAAAGGATTTTGAAGCTTATTTTTAAAACACAAAACAAAAACAATTTTTATTATTTTTTTATTTTATTTGTTTCTAAAAATAAAAATAGATGCCAAAGAAGCCCTAATACTGTATAGTAGTAGTGTAATTCTTGAAATATATTCTAAGCACCAAATTAAACCTATATAGTATTAACTTTCATATTTTTGATAATTTTATATGAAAAATTACTTTATTTATGTATCAAAGAAATCAAACACACACAAAATTAAATGTCAATGTGCATTAATTATTGAGGTAAACCTTTAATTTTAATTAGAGAATAACACTAAAAGTATTTTTTATATTGTACTAAAGTTTTGTCTTTCCCATATTACTATTATATCATTAAGAATCTATATATATATATATATATATATATATGTAAAGGAGACTTGAACAAATCTCAACCGTGAATCAAAACTTGAATATGATAATAGCCGTTGGATCTAATCAAATTTAACAGACATAAATGTGTTCAATGAAGAATTTAATTGCTCCCATTAATACTATTTATTATTTTATTATACAATTTTGATAATTTTAAGTTAACAATATCTATTTCAAAACTAAAAGACAAGAAAAAAGTTAGATACATAAATTATATAATAATAATATTTTTCTTAAAACACAATAATAACATTAAATATTATAATATTATAAAAAGTTAGATATATTTTTAAAATAATGATTTTATAAACACATAGTTAAATTTAAAATGATTCATAATATTTTATTTTAATTAATACTTAAGGATATAAATTAAAAAATAAATTATTATGTATATACACAAGTCTATTTTATTTTTTAATTTAGTTACTTTAAAATATATTTTTGAAACAATAATAATTAAAAATAAAGATTCTATGGATAAAAGTTAAATATATAAATACTATAATAATAACATTAAATATTATATTATTAAAAAAAGGTTATATATTTTTCAAACCTAATGATTTTATAAATATGTCATTAAATTTAAAACAAAACCAAAAGATGATAAAAAAGGTTAGATATATAAATAGTATATTAATAACATTAAATATTTTAATATTATAAAAGTTAGATATATTTCAAAACTAATAATTTTATAAATATGTAGTTAAATTTTATAAATATGTTAATATATATTAAAATTATATATAATAATAATAATAATAATTTATCTCTTAGATTCTATCTTTAAATATTATTTTAAATAAATTATTATTAACTAAATTTTCAAAAAAAATTAATTATTATTGTTCATAAAATATATTATAAAGTAACCAATCTACATAGTTAAATAGAATTAAACCTAAGCATTAATATGATATTTAATGCTATTAAATATTATTTAATGCTTTATTTATATATTTAAAAAGTAATTATTAAATTAAAAATATTTATTCCTAAATTTAATATAGATATATATACTTTAAAATTTCTTATATATATTATTATTTAAGAAATTAGTTTATAAAACATTATTTAGAAGAGAAAAACGTGTATATATATATATATATATATATATATATATATATATATATTGATAAATATATAAAATAATTTGTCTCTTAATTTTTATCCTTAATTATTATTTTAATAAATTATTATGAATTGTTTTAAATTTAATTAAATATCTAAAAAATCCTTTTTAATTATTATTGTTCGTAAAATATTATAAAATAACCAAACTAAAGATAAAATAGACTCATATATAATAATTTATTTCTTAATTTTTATCCATAATTAGTTTTTAAAATAAATTATTTTAAATTTAACTATGTGTGTATTAAATCTTTAAATTTAATTATTATTATCCACAAAACATGTTTTAAAGCAGTCAATTAAAAAATAAAATAAATTTGAGCATAAGTATTAATATAATCTTTTTCTTTATATATATAAAAGAAAGGTTGTTAAAGCAATTTTTCTTGCCTAAACTAGAGGTATATAAGCCATTTCAAATTTTTTCATTTAATATAGTTATATTAGTCTTCCAAACTTTGTATTAAATTAAAATTATAAAAAATTATTTTTAGTGAGTGGGTTTTAAAAATTAAAGTAAAAAATAAATTGAAAGGTCATCATTTCTCCTTTAATGGATAATTAATTTTTTTGTAAAGTCTAATGTACTATTTTAAGTCTAATTAATCCTTTGATTCAGTTTTGTAAAATTGAAAAAACGCTTAAATCATTATCGTGTCTTTCTTTCTTATATATTTTTTCACTGAGGTTTACAGTCAACCAGCAGGTGTATTCTTTCATTCTTTGTCTTTTCATTTGTTTATCTTTCTTTTCTTGGCTTTGCACTTTCTTTCTCTCATTTTGCTCTTGCAGTTTGATAGAAAGATAATTTTGCTTAATATGTGTAGCAGTGAAACTTTCTATGCAAATAAGAGAAAAAAGTTCTTACAATGAAATTGGCAAAGGATGAGAAGTGAGAATTGAGAACCAATATTAGGTACATCATCTTCTCTTATTTTTTATTATTTCTTTTGTTTTTTTTTTTTTACAGATATCATCTTTGTGTATTTCTTTTATTTTTTTTTCTTTTCTCATTTTACTATTATGTTATTTATGTTTTGATTATTATTGTTCATGCTTTTCCTATATGTTCTTATATTTCCATTCACTATTATATTATAAATAATGTATATATTTTTAGTCTTTCTCATTTTGAGCAATAAAAAATTACTAATCTTACTTTTACTTTATATCTTTAGCTTACAATATTTTTTTTGGTTTAACAGGACATAAAAGGAGCATATTATTGTTACAACCTTACAACTTATTCATTAATTTATTTTTTATAATATTTTTTATATAATTCACTTAACACAATTTAATGGATTTTGTATAGTTAAATTATCTAATTAATTATTTTAATTTTTTCTACTTAATTCAATTGCCTAATTATATGTTTATACATGATATTTATATAGTTTATTATATACTTTGATGTTTATTAATTGTTCCAAATAAATTATGATATAAAAAACAATAAACTATTTTCATAAAATAAATTAATTATAGACTAATATTTTTCTATCTCTATGAGGTTTACTTTTAATAAAGAATTAAATTGATTACATTAATAATAACAATTACACAATTTTGATAATTAAAAGTTAATAATAATAACAATAATCATAAATAGACCCTTTCAAATTCGTAAGGGTCAATTTTAACATTATATTTTTTATTCTTATAAATTTGAACCTTAATAAAAATATAAAAAAATCCATTATTATATTTAATTATTATTATTATTATTTGTATATTAATTATACATTAAATTTAACCAATGTTACAAATTAGGTACTATTTAATTAATTAATGTAATGTACTATTCAACATAATTTACCTAAAAAATAAATGTAATGTTTTTGCATTAATTTAATAGTCATTTTCAAAATATTATATATAGATGAAGAAAAAATTATGAAATACAATTAAGTAAACCTGCTACTACTATTACTATTTGTTGTTGCTGTTGTTTATAAGATATTATGATTTTTTATTCTTATAAATTCAGACCACAAACAATAATAAATACCCATTATATATCATAAATATAAACAGTTGCAGAGTATACAATAATAGTGTAATTATTATTATGAATAGCATTGTCTTTCTAAATTTACTTAGAATGAGAAAAATATAATAATATATAAAAAATAGTATGTAATAATATTTAAAAAATTAGTAACACACATAAATAATAATTTTTATAGATAAATATTCCTTATAATATTTAAATTATAAGATATAAAGTCTAAAACATATAATAATTCTTATAGATAAATAACTTTAAAAAGTAGTAACTAATGAAATTAAAATTAAATAACAACAACAATAATAATAATATCAACAACGATAATAATAATAACAACAACAACAATAATAGACAAATCTCATTACACTAATCGATAGTGTTCAGTTTATATTATGTTTAGGTTAACGAACTCAAAATTTTAACATTATTACATAATTAAGATTGATAACTTAAATAATTAAAAAACCATTTTAAAATAATTAACAACTATATATATTTAATAAAAATCATACTATTTTGATAAATTTAAAATAAATTTTAATTTTTACAATATATACATTTAAAATTATTAATTATAAACACACAAAAATCAAGTACGTGTTAACATAATATCCACAATAACAAAAATGAACACTCGAATTTAAATACTTATATATTCATATTTTCTTGTGCTTACGTTTATTTTGAATTTATGCATTTCATACAAGTATTGTAGCACTTTCATTACTTGAAGAAAGAACATATCATAATAAATTTTAATAAGCTTAATATTTTTGAAGACAATATCTGCTCAATTAAAAATATAATTAATCATCTTCCTCAATTTTAATGTAATTATATTTAATTTATTATTAAATATTTTAATTAATAATTAATAATTTTATTTATGTATGTATATTTTTAAAATATTAATAAATACAAATATAAAAATATAAACTTTGAAACACATAATAATCTTTATAGATAAATAATCCTTATAATAATTAAATTATCAGATATAAACTTTGAAACATATAATAATCTTTATAGATAAATAACTTTAAAAAGTAACAAGTATAATGAAATTAAAATCCAAGAACAAATAATAATAATAATAATAATAATGAAAGAAAAATCTCTTTACACTGATCAGGAGCATTCAATTTATGTAGCAATATAGTTAACCAATTCAACTTCAACAATATCACATAATTATAATTAATATCTTCAAAAGGATTAAAAATATAATTTTAAAATAATTAAAAACTATATCTATTTAATAAAATCACACTATTTCAACAAATTCTAAAGAAAATTTAATTTTTAAAATATTTAAAAATTATTAATTATAAACACATAAAAATCAAGTACATGTTAACATAATATTCACAATAACAAAAATAGACACTCAAATTTAAATAATTATATATTATACATTCATATTTATTATATTTACATTCTTTTTGAATTTATACATTTCATATAAGTATTGTATCACTATTATTACTTGGAGAAAGAACAAATCATAATAAATTTCAATAGGCTTAATATTTTTAAAAACAATATTTGCTTAATTAAAAATATAATTAATCATCTTTCTTGATTTTAATGTAATTATATTTAATATAATACTAATTATTTTAATAAATAATATTTTTATTTATGTACATATATTTTAAAAAAATATTAAATACAAATACAAAAAATATATAATTTAAACAAATCCGTGCAAGGCATGGGTTTAAAATCTAGTAATATATTACTTTCTCCTTTTCTTTTTAAGTGTTGGTTTTTAAGAAAAATTTTATTCTATTTATTTGTTGTTTTCAAAGTTTAAGATAATATTAATTTTTTTGCCAATTATATCTTTAGTTTTCATCTAATTTTTAATTAATTTACACATTTATTATGAAAATGGACATGAAAAAAAGAGGTATTCATTTGTTGTGGAGTAGAAATAAAAAAAAGGTACAACAAAAAATTTGATAATCATTTTATCAGAAACAAGAAAATTTATTGTATTTTTTAGTTTTCGTATAAAAATCTTTACAACCCAACATTTTTCATTTAAACAAATGCAATTAAAGAGATAAATCTTCAAGAAACTGCAGCTGATTATTTTCATGTGGAGAAGAGAAGAAAGATATTCACTCATATCATAAAGACTAAAGCTACCTTGATCTATGGTTTGACTCGTTTAACCCACAGTTTAAGTGGGTCAAAACCTGGTGATACCTAGCCAATTTAAAATTAATCTCTTTAGCCCGCTAGATAAACAAGTTTGATTTTGTAGGTTTGCGAACCAATTGTTTAACCGGCATATCATTTGAAAAAAATGATTATTTACAAAAATTCAAAATGAAACTCTAAACTGATTATTTACAAAAATTAAAAATATATATATATACTTAACGCACTTCAGATATTATATTCAATGTTATATATTTAGTGTTGGTTATTATATATAAAGTATTTAAATATTTATTGCATCAATTCTTTGATATTTTATTGGGTGTTTAAATGATGAAAATATTTTTTTTTATATTTTTCCATTACTTAATAGATGAAAGGATGTCATATTTTTAGTTGGTTTTATTATTTTTTATATTCTTTTATAACTTTTTTAGTTTTTTATTTTTTTAGATTTTAAAAATATTTTTATTTGGGTCAATGGACTGCTTGCCAACCTGCGAGTCAATGCGAGACAACCATAGACCACTTATTTCATATGCTGGTTTATTTTGTGAGCCAACCCAGTTCAACCTCATTTATTTGTAGGTCTATATGGATTGAGTTGACCAGCTTACCAAGATCTATTAAATACCTATTTGGTTTGAGAGAATAAAATTATTTTCATTTCTTGTTGTACAAATAATTATAAAAATGTTACCTTGTTTTCATTTTATTCTTATTTTAAATATTTGTATAAAATATTGAAAATAATATTTTATTATTTATATTATTTTTATATAAAACTAAAATGAAAAAAAGTGACATTTCAAAATTATTTATAAAAATAGGAAATAGAAATAGAAAATATATTTTTAAACTTAACTAGTCATTATTGTTTTCAAATTAAATTCATTACTGCTTATCATAATTTTTCATTTAAATAAATGTAATAAAAGAGATAACTTTAAGAATTACAGGTAGATTTTCGTGTGTGTGTGTGTGTGAATGTGTGTGTGTGTGTGTGTGTGTGTGTGAGAGAGAGAGAGAGAGAGAGAGAGAGAGAGAGAGAATGAAAATTCTCCACCCGGAACACATAATTCAAGTTATTAATTTGAAGCTCAAAATTATGGTGGTCAAAATTTTGAAGCACAGCAGTTATTTGACACAGTGGAATAGAAGGGACAAAAGAAAAGTTGAACTCTTGAAAAGAAAAAATATGCTTACCGAAATATT
Source organism: Spatholobus suberectus (assembly GCA_004329165.1). Taxonomy (NCBI): domain Eukaryota; kingdom Viridiplantae; phylum Streptophyta; class Magnoliopsida; order Fabales; family Fabaceae; genus Spatholobus; species Spatholobus suberectus. The sequence continues at coordinate 28,548,807 of CM014734.1, forward strand.
TTTCTTCTTTAAAAATGGAAAGAAAACATAAGAGAAAGAAAAATTAAGGTAGAGCTTTTTTTAGAATAAGCAAATTAAGGTAGAACTTAAGTAAAGGATATCTTTCAGGGAAAAAATGGGGAAGGACATATGAGAATTGAGAAATAGCAAATGCCCTTATTGCCATTATATTTTGTAACATTATAAAAACTTTAAATATCGTTTAACATAGTTACATTTTTTTTCTTTCCATTTTCTCTCTTTTTTCTCTATTTAAACAATAGAAGAGAATATTATTTTTTTATTTTTTCTATCTTCTTATTTTCTCTCTTATATAGAGACAAAGCAAACAAATAAAAATTACCATTAAGATTCTACAACTAATTAAAGAACCCAAATGTTTGGCACTGTTTTTTAAAGTTATTTTCCTTCTCTTCAAGAAACAAAAAAGAATAAAGTTACATAAGTTAATTTGGGAGGGACAACGCTCTTTCCTCCCTTCCTTTCCATCAACTCCGTACGGAAGAAGAAGCAAAGAAGCTAGCTAAAAGTGGCGATATGTAGTTAAAATAATTACATATATTCGATTGGCACCTCGGCTTTGAAAGGCAATTTTCAAAGCAGCTTCCCTTGTTTGCATCCAAAGTCAATATAATACCAATTAACGCCACAGTCATTACAAAGTATGCCAACCTATGGCTTGGCATTTTGATTGATTCCATTCTCACCAAACTTCCCTTAACCTCACCTCGCTTCTCTACTGGTCCCCGTGAGCCCATGATCACGATAGAAAAACCTTCGAGAGAGAGAGAGAGAGAGAATCTAACTATTAATTTGAAACTAATTAGAGTCATTTTGCTGCTTCTAAGTGAGGACAAAGCCATATAATTCAAAGGAGAAGGGTCATGGGTCGTGCCTCGTGCTCTCACTTATAGTTTTCTTGGCCGCTAGTTATAACCAAGCCATAAATAAATAAATAAAAAGGCTTAAATATAATTTCGGTCCTTTATCTTTTTAAAAAAACTTGTTTTGGTCTTTTATTTTCTAAAATTTTCAATTTGGTACTTTTTTTTAAACACACCAATTTCATCCTTTTCCATCACAAATATTATAACGAACGTTAATATTGGATGACGTGTCATTTCACTTGTCCACATGGCCTATTATTTGGTTCACATAGTTAGACACATGTGTAATTAATTTTTTTTAATTCTTTTCTTAAAAATTAGGGAAGCCAAATATTACTTGTAGCAACCGGGGTCGCAGCGGGACGGTGAAAAGGAGTTTTAAAAGTAGGGAATCGTCACCAATATTTATTAAGGAAAAAACATTGAAAAAACCTAAAATAAATGGTCTACGAAATCAGATTTTGGGCTTAGGAGTCAATTATGTGTAGAGAAGGTATTAGCATCCTATAACGTCCGTCATAAAGACGATTACCTCTAATTGATTAAGCAAATTATTAATGACTTTTAAAATATTTATCTCACCCTAAAAAAAATTGCAAGAATAATTTTATTATTATAAAAAAGATTTTTATTTTATCTTAAATTTTATTATTTTTTTGAGATCGATAGGAATAGGCCCTTGCTCCTACGTATCTCCCGGTACAATGGAGAATCAGACTCACGTAGTTCTTTTGTAAAAAATATTTGTGTGTTGTTATTTTTTAATTTTGTTTATTAAATTTTAAGATTTCTAAACCGTCTCGGCTTATATGTCCTAAAAATAGAATCAACAGAGGTGTACACCCAAGTCAATCCATTGAAGCAAATTAATTTAAGTTTAACATTTTTAATTTTAGAGAGGAGTTTAAAGACATTAAGTTGTCACAACTTGTGCCTTAAAACATTAAGATTAAAAAAATGTCACATCCAATTAATCCTTTCTCTAAAAAATTAATTAAATATAAAATATTTCTAATTTGAAAAGGACATACAAAGAATAAAATTTAACAAAATACAATGACAAAAAAAGAAGAAGGAAATAAAACATATATATAAAAAGATAAAATAGGCAAATTTACCTCAAGATACAATTTGTGATGAACATAAAACAATCTACCACAAGTTTCTAGTAAATGCTCCAAGAAAGAAAAAATAAAAGAGATAATAAAAAAGATTAAACTTTTATAGGCTCATGCTTTGCATTAAGCCCATAATTAATGGATTTTTTTTTTGACGTCCTCCATTGCTTGGTAAGCACCTCTTTATATAGGGGAAGGAGAAGATTCATAAGTTTAGATTGTCCAATGTGAGACTTCTAAGTGAAGGGAAGGAATATGGGACTTGAGTTTTTTTTATGATTAAATGCCTTACTTTGGGGTTGATTTTCATTAAGATAGAAGTTGATTTTGGTTTTTGAGGTAGAGAGATGAGTTGTAGATTTTTCTACTAGCTTTCCAACGGTGCAAAGAACACTTCAAACGGACAAGTATAACTTAAGATACGACATTGTCTTTCCATGGTATTCATCATAAAAAAAGAGCTTTTTCCTTCAAAAGTTCTCTTATTTCCTTTTTCCTTTCCTTTTATATTTTATTTTCATTTACCCGGACAAAATTGGGTGTTCACATTACCATTGGGGGTTGGGGGCAGGGTTTTGTTCATGTCATCGTTAAAAAGAAGTCTTCTCCCCCAAATCTAAAAGTTAGGGTTCTTGGTAAAGTTCCATAATGGCTCTTAGTGCTTTTGGTTTTAGGTTTAGGCAGATTTCGTCCACCCCCTTGGATTCCCAAGGTTTGTCCATTAATGGTGAAAGCAGGTGGGCTCCTCTCTATTGCTACCATCTCCAATGCACCCTTATTATCCTTGAACTCCTTTAAGCTAACCTCCAACTACTTCCTTCCAATCTTGTACCACATTCCCTTCGCACATGGATAGCCCATTTCTTTGGAGATCCCCACAACCTCAAAATAAGACCACCTATCAACAATGCAACTCCATTCAATCTCATTACCCACATACTCCATTTGACTGCGCCTAACAAATTTACCACCATGGTGCACCACAACATTAAAGTGTTCATCCATTTTTATCCTCACATAATAGAACAACAAAATCTACCAAATAATAATAATAAACAATGTCAGTAACATTTAATTATATGGATTCAATCAAAGCAGGTGAATCACATATTCTTCAAACAATTTAGGTAACAATGCAACCAAATGCACATTAAGAAAATCATTTCATAAAGTACATACAAACAATTCAGGTCAAACAAATTACCATATATTCTTAAAACAAATAAGGAATCAGTATTGTTGTAATGTGCTATCAATTTCATTACCCTAAACCCACACACCTCTTGGATCACATAATCAAAGTGAAAATTAAATCCCAACTAAGAACCATATGCAAAACCTACTTCAATCATACACCAAACCAATACCATCAAACATAATAATCATACAACAAAAGACACCCACCAACAATCACTGTTTCATCCAAAAAAATAGAACACTCATGCAACGAAAGAAAACTTAGAACAAAATGAACTACACCAAACCTTTTTTTTTCGACCACATGATCACACCACTTCAATCTAGTGCCTATACCTATCAACAACGATCAACCCTAACTGTCAAATCCACGATGAGCAAATTTCCCTGCCTTTTGTGCAATTGATGTTTCAAGTCACCCTCAACCTAGCACTTCCTTACTTTGCAAGGCATGGGTCAATATAGTGGACTTCAGACACAAAAGATGACGTCATTCTATTAACCCTGCCATATTGGATGTGAAAAAAATAGAGTAAGCTGACACCTCAAACTTTTTCGTTAGCAAACTTAACATTGTTGGCGGAAAGGACGAAATTGAATCATTTTAAAGAAATAAAGGACCAAATTAAACTTTTTAAAAGATAAAGGACTAAAATGTGTTGTTTAAAAAAGACAAAGGACCAAAATTATATTTAAGCCAAAAAAAAAAAAAACTATAACTAAGCCATCACTTTGTTATAATATAGAATAGTTTGGCTATAGTCGTGGTTCCTAATAATCCTTGCGTGGTAGCAGTACATGTCGCTTTCTCTTGCTTGTGTTTGCTCTCAATTTCTCGCTTACTATATATCACATTATTTGTTCTGTTCACCAAGAAACATTTAAAAGTTGAGAAAACAAATTAAACTTAAGATTGCCACTCTCTACCGCATCCTTCCATATGCTTACCTATTTACGTTTATATGTGCCCATCATGTTAAAAACAAAAGGCAAAGGTGGTTTGGTGCTTGTAGATGGTGAATATAAAATACAGCTTGACAACGCCAACAATTAATTAAATGCAACTTAAGTTTACTAATATGTGACTATACACTTATATAATGATCGACTTAGGATTATTCTATATATAGTTATATCTCACCCTTATTATTTCATTCTTGACTTTTAAATTATCTGTATTAAACTATATAATATGACCTTCCGCTCTACTACCTATAATATATATTATGAATCTCAATATTGTTCGAAGAGAGAATGTCAACCTTATCACACCGCCACTTTTCTCGATTCGAATTGTATGGCAGGAAATCAATTTTCATATTGTTCAGATAGGTTTCTTTAAATGATTTCACCTCACTGATCAATATCTCTCACTGTACAGATCGAACTATTTACTTGCATGCCCTGGCTTTATTTGGAGAAAAAATAATTTCCTGGCTGGCTATAAATTTTCTGAGTAAAAAGTAATGGCGTCTAGTAAAGAAATCATGTTTGGTCATTTAATAGATCTTATTTGGAGAAGATACATACATTAAAAATATACAATTTGGGTGACGAATTATGTGAAAAGAGAAAGAATGGCATTGTAAGTAACTTTCTGAACTAAACACAGCATATAATTTAGGAGTCTTCAAAAGAAAATGTTGCAAATTTAATTAATTCCATATTCCACTAAATTGCTAAGTATAAAATTTTAAGGTCATAGGATGGTGTTGAAATTCAAAGTAGGAAAATTTTACCTCATCCAAAGAAATACGTAGACTCAAATTTGTGATTTGTTAGATGTAAGATTCTATTTTACTTCACTAGACTAATTCCTTAAGTTATAATGGAGTATTTTTAATATTATATATGTAATTTTTTTAATAACTTTAAGTGAAAAAAGAATATGTATTGATAATGTAAAGTTTTTTTATACTGTTATTCAATTACAAACTACTATATATGATAAGTTTGTTAACTTTAATAATAATACCCTAAAAATTATGTCAAGACTGATTTTTAATTGCTTGATAGGTTAAATTTTTTTACATAAACAGTATATACCCATTAAACTCTAACTTTAAAAATGAAAATTTTCCCGCAGTCAATAATCAACCAAACTAATTTTTTACCTAATCAATTTATCTAAAACTAATAAGTCGCTATGAATAATGGTACAGCTAGTTTAATTAAAAACGATGGTTCTTTAATTAAGCTGCAGATACCCTTGAAGTTATTAGGGTACTGGTGCTGCGTCTCTGGTCGGTAGGGCAAAATCAAAAGGTGGCTTGAATTGGTAAGATCCTATTCGTATGCATATGAGGAAGGTTTTTGTGCCACCAAGTCTACAAAAAAATTCACCTAAAGAACACAGTCATGCACGATGTGATGGGCACAGTACTATTATTATCAATATGGTACCTGTGCTTCCATCCGTTGGATTAGGGGACCACTGCCCTCTGCCTTTGGGTATTCAGTAAACTTTGTTCTTAACCCAAGTTGCTTTTGCTCCATACTCACTCTGGTCTGGGATTTTGGGAGCTTGCAGCGGTTTCTTTATCGTTTGAGAAGGCAACAGATCGAAAGTGATCCATAATTTTGGATTTTTTTAATTAAATTCTAATGCGAGACTCCTCCTGTAATCGAGTCAACTTTTTCTTTTGTGGTCCACTTGGCGTTTCCAAAATTTTCTATTCATTTAATTTTCTTGGGCCCGAATCTATACTTCCTTCGATCTGATTGCAATGTAAATTAAATTTTAAGGACCTAGTTTCACAATCTAAATCCCAAGTTGGATAAAGAAAACTCTCTCTCTATATATATATAGATAGATATACACACACATCCTTTTAAATTTGTGAACAAGAGAAAGGACATCATATCTCAATTTAGTTTTTAGATTATGTCAGACTTCAAGTTCAATACTAAATATTAGAGCAAAATTATTTATTTTCTATGTTAGCATAATATCATCTATATATGCTACCAAGTAATTAATTGATTTTGTACGAATTTTATGTTAACTGGCATTCAGTCTAGCTTTTTTTTTTTTTTTTTTTTTGGTTTTTGAGAAGTTACTCTAGCTTATATTGATAGCAAAATGAACATGTAATACAGGGTTTCTTTAAATCTTTTGTCTTAGCCTCTTATAATGATCGTCAAAATAATTTTGGTCCAATTTTATAATTTTTTCTTTTTATTCACAACTTTTTTTTTGAATTATGTTGCCAAAGCTTAATATCATTAATAAATTGTGTGATACGTATAGGCGCTGAATTCAAACCTAAATGTGTACAAGGTCACGCAACGCAACCATTCTTCAATTATACGTCTGAAAGGAGGCTAACTAGCTAAATTTCAATTATTCAATCAAAGAATGTTTAGTTAATTACTTTCTCAACTAACTCAAAATTAGAAGCGGACTGGTTATACACGGAGCATAATCTGGAGCATATGGGGTGCATGCATGGGGCCTATATGGGATGAGATGGATGTGAAGAGGAAGAGTCAAAATAAAAGTTGTGCCCACTAATGAATGTGTAGTAAGTAGGGGTTGGGTTACAGAGGGAGATAGATATAGCTAGGTAGTCTTTGATTCTTTTGCAGCAAATACAAAGAGAGAGAGACCCACCACCACCTCCCCCACACCTTGATGTTGTTTCCTCATTACCTCTCACGAGTCCCTTTTTATTTGCCTTCTTTCTCTATCCCTGCTCTGTCTGCTCTACTGCTTCTTCTTGTGACTGCCATTATCATCATCATCAGAAACGGAAGCCAATGCACTAACACACTGCCTCATAAATTATAGCACCACCCACCCTCCCCATCCTACCAACACTGACAATTTCATTAATAATTCGCTACCAATTTTAAGACCATTTTTTTTCAATAGTTATCTTGTAGGCCTTTTCGAGGTGGATCAGTACTACCGATCGATGACTCCTCGTTAGTTTGATTCCATTCTCTAAAGTCTAATTAAATTTCAATTAAGTCTGAAACCATCTTAGGTTATGTTCTTAAAAAGCATTAGACAATTTTTTTGCACAGAATAGTTTAGTGGGATTATTTATCACACGACATGACTTCATGCATTACCCAAAAAGAGTTAACATAACAGCTCGCCCATCAGCTTTGCTTTATTTCTTACGGCCTTACATCATGCGCGGTAGGTGTATTACCTCACAACAACCCATAAAACTTACAAACAAATTAGAATTGAAGGTCTCAATAATAAAATTAATAATAATACACAGGCTTCATTTACTATGCATTGTATATATACGTTGGTTATTTGCTACTCTTGGTATTCTTCCTAATCATATCACTTTTCATATTTTTTGCTTGCTATAATAAACAGTTTTTTTTCCTTTTTTTTTTTTTTTTGCATATCAAGCCATGCCAAATACGAAATTTTAAGAAGACCATATATAGAAATTAGATTTGGTTTAGTAGACATTATTATCTTTCACTAGTTATACCACCCCACTACGAAATTTCAAAAAATAAAATAAAATCAAAGTGAAAAAGGCAAGACGCGTAGAAAATGCGTTCATCCACGAGAAGCAACTGAGGAGCCTATTATATTTGTTGAACGTGATCGGTGATTCGGTTGGTTTAGGTGATAGTTCACTTCACTATATATGTAGGGCACAAACAAATGCGAGTCACTAATCTTTATAAAAGCACATGGGATTCGCGCAGTATTTTTTTTTTTCTTAATAATTACGATAAGATATGGATTAATGTCAACAATTTAAATAATCATGTGTTTAAGTGCAAATACATAGGTTATTAATTGTATCGTGGCGGGAAATACATAAAAAATTGTAGATGAGGAAAATGGCATGGTATAAATCGTTGAAAGTTTGATGGTAACACCACTTGGCCTGTGATAATGGAGTGAGGACCTAGGTGGTCTTGGAAGGGAAAGACAAGAGGAAAATATTTAAAAAAAAATAAAATAAAAAGGAAAATGTTAAAGAAAAAGGCATAACCGAATAGGTACGTAGTGGATTAGACTGTGGAGAAGTGGTGGGGGTGGTGAACAAGTTGGTGCCATGTAACCAAAAGAAACCCCAGAAAAATATAAATTGTGATGCAAAGAAATGGTAAGAAAGACAAAGTGATGGAAAACCCTAGAAAATGAAAGGAGTTTAGTTTGGGTTGGAAATGTGTGGGTCAAAGAAATCGGGTTATTGGCTGGATGAGGACAAAAGAACTGTATTAAGCAAAGTTGTTGTTTTCACCCAGGGAAATGCGCTACGCTTCATACATTTCTTGAAGATGGTGACTCATATTAGCACCTTAATTTCTTCGTAAGTTCGTTGTTTATAAAAAAAAACACAATAGTTTACTTCATTTTGGAGTTTCATCAAATTGCTTATTTTATTTTTTTCGTGGAGTTGATAATTATGAATTGTAGTTTCCATTTTTTATTTTTTTTTAAGATTGCCGCTCAATCCAGAACGATTAGACTTTTGTAAAGCACACGATATTATGATGTGACAAAAATTGTTCTTTCAATTGTTACTATTCAAAGTTTAAATAATAAAGAAGTAGAAGTCACGAAACATTTGGCTCGGCACGGGCAGACAGCGCAGAGAAAGAAAAATTGTAATATTGATGAAGTGCTTTTCCAATCCTGCGAATCTCAAAATCTCAGCAAACTTACGAGCTATATGTGACTTCTTTTTTAACCCAAACCCCAAGAACAAGTTCACCAGCATCAAGAGACCAAAACCAAAAAAAGCTCCCAATGGACATATTGTCTAGCAAGCATAATGATAACTGATCTGTCTCAGCTTACCTTTAAATTTTACCGTGAGAAACAACCCGTTTGACCAGGCCCTTCATGCATTGACTCCATCATTAATATTAATATTTTATATTTAATATATAAAACATTTCACACACTATTTCTGGACTCTAGTAATCAACAATCTATGGCTCATTGGTTTGATTCAATTAATCCATTTAAAATGTTGATGAGTTCCTTTCATTTTCAAGCCAAACACCTCATTTTACTCTGGATCCACTGCTTTTCTAGATGCAACCTTGGATTGTGGATACCATATTATACCTTTCACTTTACCTAACATGTAGCAATTGATAATTTCTGCTCGACCCGTTGTGAACACAAGATTATTTGTGTATGAGGTCAACCAACGAGGGTGTTGGTACAATCTTGTTTTTAGGACAACAGTTTCCTTAATTCCGGGTAATAATTGTCATGGCTATACATCTAATATAGAATCTAGCTAGCTTTTTAAAAATAATGAAAAAAATCCATTAATTATCTATATATATATATATATATATATATATATTTTATTTTATTTTTTTCCCATGCGACAATTTATATGTAATTGAGGAGGAGGTATTATTATGGAGCTAGCTAAGCTTAAGCAATGAATGGGTTGCTCTATGCCGTTGGTGGACCAAAAGATAAAGTAAAGAAAATAAAAGAAGAGACGAGAGAGGAGTGTGTTCATTGATGCATTAGGATTTATGGAGGAAACAAGGGAATTGCCAGACAGGTTGTTGTCCTATTAACTGTATAAGCACCAACATTATGTACTGAAACAATAAACAAACAAAGCAGTGCGCAGATGGAAAAAAGTGGGGCTGTCCTGATTAAGAGGGTTAAGAAAACAATGTCCAAGAGAGAGAGAGAGAGAGAGAGAGAGTCATATTTGCCGTGCAGGGTTGTAATATTAGCATAAAAAGACTAATTGAAAATTAATTAAGATAATATAGTAATGAGAAGATGAGAGAGGAAGGATATTGGCTAGATGGCTAGCCGACCCTCTTATTGGGACCTAAGCAAAGACAAATTGTGTGATGCCATTCCAAGCACTCTCTTTCACATTTCCTCTCTTTGCTTTCTTTTTCTCCTTTTTTTTTTTAGTGGCTTCTCTCTTTCTTTGTCACTCTCCTCCATTAATTAAAGATAGAAATCCTTCTTGGTTTTTGGGGAAGATCACCCAATACCGGCTTCAATCTTTTCTTCTGTGTGGTGGGATTAATTCACTCACTAATCTTAAATTATACTACAACAACTTATTTTTCACCGCCACCCTTATATATACCAAACCAATAGTCCATTTCATTCAATCAATTTTTTTTAAAAGTGGGAGAAGATGAAGAAAAGAAATAACTAATGTTTATCATTTCTAATTTTTATAACCATCAATCATGGAATCAAATCACCGTCTATTCTAAACTTTTTTCTTAATTTATGTATACATAAAACAACCCTTGAGTTATATGATTGCACATTTTAATCTTGGAATATTGATCTTAACCTACCCATATGTTTTTACGGGGGATCTGGCCGACCAACTTGTTTAGGATCTGTAATTACTCTTTATAAATTTTGGTGTTCTGGATTTATTTTTTTCACAAGATGTGAAGATTTGAAGAGAGAATAGGAATATCTACATATATTTAATAAAGAGAAAACCATTAATTTCTTCTTTAAAATATTATCATTTCTCCTAAATAGTCCTTAAATTAAGTAAAAAAAAATTATTCAAGTAGTGCTAGAACTAATAGAAATCATATTAAGTAATTCTTAAATATTAAAAAATTCTCTAAATTGGTCCTTAAACATTATTAAAATACATCAACTTAGAGACTAAAGTGATAGATATTCAATGCTTTAGGAATCATTTAAATAGCTTTATCATTTTAGAGACCACTTAGAAAAGAGGATAATATTCAAGGACTAAATTTGTGGGTTATACATTTAACAAATGAGATATGCTAACTAACTTACTCTTTAGTGGATTAAAATCCTCTAAAGTTAGCAACTCACTTTAACAATGAAAATGAATCCTCTTTTAATTTTTACGAGACCTGTTTAAGTAAAAATTTTGTATTTATCTCTTTATTTATAAATATTCACAATTTTTAATAAAACTCTCTTATATCTAATATTTAAGAGGGAGATAAATACAAAATTTTTGCAAATTGTTTAGTAAACATTCAGAATGAGAGAATTCACTCTCGTAGTACACTAGCTAGTATTAGCAGAAATTTATTTTCACAAACGAAATCATACGAATCTGACTCCCTATCAAATGAATTTTACACGAAATTTTGTGAATTTTATGAAATTTTAATCAATAATAATATGTATCTTAAAAATATAAAAAATATGTTATTAACATTATTTTTAACAAATTTGTTTGGTGTATTTATTTTATGAAAAAACAGACCATGCACTGACAGTGTAAAATATTTTTACACTATCATCCAATTACAAACTAACATTTATTGTAAGTTTGTTGATTTTTATAACAAATACTTTAAAAGTCATACCAACGGTGAAATCCAATTAGTGGACAATGTAAAACTTTTTACTCTAATAGTGTATGACCATTAAACTCTTATTTTATACGTAGTTCATTTAAAAAGAGTTTGAGGAAAATTGTTGTTCTTTAAGTTAAATTTGTATTTGCTTTTTAATGTTCCTTTACTCTCTTTTTTTTTTAAATTCGTTTATCTTAATATTGCAATTATAAAATTAATTTGGTGGATAAGTGTAAATATAACACCCCCGGGACCCTCAAAATGATGAAAACTAAATTATGGATGAAAGTGTAAAATTACATTCATTCTACCCCAGCTACATATCATAACTGTTTCTTGTTTAATTGCCCTATTTTAATTTACAAAGATAATAGTCAAGGAAATGTAACCGTGTCGTAAAGACAACATGCAGACCTAAATAATGAAGGGGGAAAATGGAGACATGAAGAAAAAATTATTGATTTAGTTAAGATAGATTTTTTTTTTTTTTTGCAATAGTCGTATTGAGGTTAGAACCTATAACCCACCCCATATACATTACTCCAACTCCTTACTACTAAGCCGACCCTAGTGGGTAGTTAAAATGAAATATATTAGCAAATAAAACAAAATTGTAAACAGAGAAAACGTTGGTTTGTATTGGTTTAAACTAAAATAGTCAATTTTGTTATAACTAAATCATGTCATGTTTGAAAGTTTCTTCTCTTACTGCTGTGCGCTACTGATGGAATTAAATTTTGCTACGTTTGTTTTGGGTCATTTGAAATAGTCCTATGTGAAATCCTTTTAATTAGCCAATCCCTTTCTAAACAAGAAGGAAATTAGCAGGGAAAGAGAACTCAACATAGCTCTTCCAATAATGCATCTAGATCGGGAATACTTTAATCTACTCATAATTTTCTAAGAAAAGAATTGTGGGGAAACACAGCTGGTAAGAGCTAGAACATTCAGGACCCGGTAAAAATTAAACTTTGCTTTACCATTAATTGTGCTTTTAAGATTTAATTAGCAGTAAGAAAAATGCCAAATATATCAGTGGGGGCATGAGAGACAGAAAGTTTTCTAATTGAGTTAAAATTGGAGTCAGTTACAAATTAATCTTATATGACGTGTTTCTTATAATACTGGAGTAAACGCTTTTTTATCATGAGGTTTTAGATTTGAACCTTAATTTATTCATTGCCGTTATTGTAAAAAAAAAAAACAACGCTTTTTTTTATTTTATCAAATCTCTTAATTTATTCATTAAACTGTGCATTTAGGTAATATAAGGAAACCATATCAATGGATAACCAAAATCAAAGGTTTCGTGCAATGAAACTAAGCTCATTTATTTAAGAAAACATTTTTTTTTATTTTTAATTACAAAATTGTCACCTATTGTTAATATGTTTTCTGTTTTTAAATATTTGTATAGGAAACAGTAAAAATATTTATTTTTCGTTTTATCTATTTCTTGTATAAATCTTGAAAACAGAAAACAAATTAAAAAACAAGATAGCAGTTCTATAAGTAAACATGAAAACAGAAAATGAAAATAAAAAACACTTTCTCAAAATAAACGGACCCTTACTTTACATTCTTTAGATGCGAAGAAAGTGATGATGATAATAATCTTCTTAATAAAATGTATATGATAAAAATAAATCTAATATATTTATAATATAAAATTATTTATTATTTTTCATTTAATAAGTGCAAAATTATTAAAAATATGTTGTATTTGTATAAATACATAATAATAAAAATTTTAATTTAATATGAGGAAGGAAAATTAAAATTGAACTGGGTATTAAAGAAATGAGGAAAATTAGACTATTCATATCAGGGAAAAAAATTTCAATATTTTAATACATTCTTTTTATTAAAATCACAGTACTTAATATGTATGACTATTTTTCTGTATTTTACCTTTTTAGATAAAAATGAAAGTTGTACCGAAAAAAAGATAAAAATGAAAGAAAACTACCAAATTAATGGTGACTACCAAAAATTTGCTTCGTATTAAGAGGATTAGATAAAATTATATATAAATTACATTAAATAATTAAGAGGATAGAATTTAACTGGGTGCCAAATTTGAAGAAATTTATTATTTATTTATATTGCCATTGAATATTTTATAAAAAATAAAATCATGTCTAATTATTAAGAAATATAATTATGTAATTAAGAGTGTGAACTTCGTCTAATTATTCACTGACATTGGCCTGATGGGAGATTTAAGTAATTTATACAAAGTTCTAAGTTTGAACCTTGTTATCACTATTGTAAAAAAAAAAAATCCAATTTATGTAAGGTAAATGACAAAAAGTACAAGTGAATAAATTTGATCCTATAAGTGATCTATTCATCCACGTGGAAGTGCACCATTGTCTGCGAACTTCTGAGACATTTCCATTATCAAAAAATACGAATAAGGTGTGTATTAATTGAATTTTCATTTTTAGTGTCAAGTATGTAAGTATGTGCCTAAAATAATATTTTTCGTCGGGTTTAGAAAAAAAATGTTAGCAAAATATGGAGGAAAAAGAGGTTGCGAAGGAAGCAAAGCAAGCGAGAGACGCATGGACCATATATACAAACGATTCCAGCGGTAGCGGTAGCGGCAAAAACCTGCATACCCATATACAGCAACGACTACAACAACAATACATCACCCGTTTACCAACGCCTCTTGATTTACACACACAATTCCATGCTCCTTTCTCTCTCTTAATCTCATTAAAATTAGGATAAAACTTAGGTATAGTTTTCTTCGTATATTTTAATGCTGTTATTCAATTAAAATTAGAGTTTTATTTTAATAATCTGCATACATTAAAAATTAATACAAATTATCGAGGTGAAATTTTAATTCTGATCAAATAAACACCAAAAATACTTAAAATAGTATATCTAAGTTTTGTTTTTAAAATTATATTATTTATATAATACTTTTTATAACATTTTCTATAATATTAATTGTTTTTTTTTTTATCTATTTCTCTCTTTCCTTACGCGTGTGTCCTCTTATGGTAAAAAATGAAATAAAAATGCAAATCTCGTGTTATTATTGATTTACCATGATTGTTAATTAATTATCATGAGGCACCGTGAACGCGATTCACGTACTTAATAATAGTACAAAAATGTTATTTGGAAATATTTATCGGGGAAAGTATTTAAATAATATGGGTGTAAGGAACGATAACAAACGCGAGACTACTTCTCAAGAAAAGCAAACTCCGCGCGAGGAAGAAGAGAAGCTAAAGGAAAAAGAGAAAGAAGGAGCGAGCAGAATAAGGTGTCTCTCTTGGACTGATTCGCTTCAATCGCATCTCTTCCCCACCTCTACTACTCTCCCATCTATTCATTTATCTATCTCTTCTCTCTCCCCTTCAATACAACACACAAGGAAGAAGAAGAAGAAGAAAAAAAAAAAAAGTGGACACAGTTATTTGTTCATGGCCGTTCAAGCTCAATATCCATCCAACGTCCTTTTTCTAAACAGGTTCGACATTTCTCTTCCTCTCCTCACCTTAGCTATGCATGTATAGAATCAATCAATCACCGATTCATAATCTTGGGTTTCTAACGGCAGAAACGGGCAAGAAGCTCATGAATACTCATTGCAGCCACAGCCGGGAGGCCTCCTGAACCAGCCCCATATGATATACAACAGCGACAATGGAAGTATGTTCCTCAACACCTATTCTATTCTGGTGCCGAATTAACAACTCGTGATTTAGCATTTCACAATTTGTATCGTGACATCTCCGCAGGTAACAACAACAATAATAACAATTCTCGGAAGAGAGGGAGAGAAGACACAGCAGTTGGCAACACAATCACAACGGCCTCTAACGCTATCAATCCTTTCTCTTTACAATCTCAGCCTCCGCAGCTTATTCACCTTTCTCAGCTCCATAATCACCAACAAAATGTAGTCTCCACTGGCCTACGCTTGTCCTTCGATGACCACAACCTTCATCAACAACAACAAAGACTACCACTTCAACAACATCAATCACAACAACAACATGGGTCTCCCTCTTCCGCTTTCTTATCTCTATTATCCCAAGGCTTGGCTTCTCAAATCAAACAACAGCGCGATGAAATTGATCAATTGCTCCAAGCCCAGGTAACAATTTGTCTTCCTTTCAAATTTCAATTCAATTGCCCGTAAAATGAACAAAGACTGAAACACACACACACAACAACAACAGCAACAAAAAAGTTTTTTTTTTTAATTTTATTTTTTTTTCAATAGAAATTTTAGTTTTTTTAGGAGTGAAAGGAATGATGACGGTTGTGTCGGAATATCAGGGAGAGCAACTGCGGCGGGCATTGGCGGAGAAGAGGCAGAGGCATTACCAGGCGCTGCTGGGCGCGGCGGAGGAGGCTGTGGCGCGGCGGCTCCGAGAGAAGGAAGCCGAGGTGGAGAAAGCCACGCGCAAGAACGCGGAGCTAGAAGCACGCGCGGCCCAGCTCAGCGTGGAGGCGCAGGTGTGGCAGGCCAAGGCCCGGGCCCAGGAAGCGACCGCGGCCTCGCTCCAGGCCCAACTGCAGCAGACCATAATGTGTCACGGCGGCGAGGACCCCGCCGCCGGCGTGTCGTGCGCCGTGGAAGGCCAGGCGGAGGACGCCGAGTCGGCCTACGTGGACCCCGAGCGCGTGGTGGTGGCGGTGGCGCGTCCCAAATGCAGAGGGTGCGGGAAGCGCGTGGCCTCGGTCGTGGTTTTGCCGTGTCGGCACTTGTGCATCTGTACAGAATGCGATGCGCATTTCCGAGCGTGCCCCGTTTGTCTCACCCCTAAGAATTCAACCGTTGAAGTTTTTCTCTCATAACAACCCTCCCAATTTACTCAATTACCGAATTGCCCCATCCTTTCTTGTCCATAGCACTGCCTTCCAAACAGGCCCCAAAAGAAAATTTCTCATAAAACAAAAATATAAATAAAATTACATTTTTGTTTCTCTTTTGACGAAGGTGAAGTTTGATTTCGGTAAAGTTAAGTTACCTTCCGGTGATGTACATGGCCACGTGGCTAGCGGTGGCATTTTATTTTTACTTTTTGGTTATCTCTTTCTTCTCCTGGAATTTCTATTGCATTGATATATAATATTAATTAATTAATATATAATATATTCTTTTATTCGATGAATGCTTTTGCCCTTTTGGCTTTTCAGTTTTAAAATGTCAATGGTCTAAATTAATATTGCGGAGTTTTCAGAGGGTTTGTTGGTCAGTGATGTTTGGTTTCACTGGGATTAATAAAGTTGCGTGTTAATTTGAGGTTTGATTTTTCTTTTTTTTCATTAATTGCATGGCTCAGGTAAGAATTGTTTTTCAGTTGTCAATTTGAGGGGTAATGTGCATGCGTGCAATTGCAGGTAACATTTTTCTTTTAACTTGCAAGGCATTAGAGACGTGGATTTTGTTGCATTTAGGTTCGGGGCACCGCGTTACAAGGTGCGGAGCAGATGGTTAAACATAGAAAATGGTTTCGTTCTGTGGCAGTGAAATTATTTTGAAACTGACTTGAAATATTCCGGAGTCTCCCACTATCGGGTAGGAATGGTGCATCGCATATTATTTTCAATAAAGCATACATTTGCTTCCTAAGGCTTTTGGGTGCTTTTTCTTTCTTTTATCATGTCTGTTGAGAATTCCATGTGGAATTGACAAAGGATAGTAATTCTTTCATTTCTAACGTATAATTGATGAAAGAGAAAATATTCCAAAAAAAAAAAAGTGAATATTATGTTGATCTTTTATATGTACACATATTCAATCAAGCAAAGTCTTAATCTTGTTTTGATAGAATTAATTTTGTAATTTTCAAATTACTTTTTAGATTAAACGAGGCAACCAAGATACTTTCTAGTGTAGCCTTAATTTGCTTGAGTATATCTACATTTTTTTTTGGCTGTAAAATATATTAAGTTGATTATAATTTACACAAAAAGAGAGAGAGAGAGAGAGAGAGAGAAATTGTAGGATGTCGTCTTGATATATTTCAAATAAGGGTTGTGATCTGAATTAATTCTTAAGTTGGTAATACTTGTGAGTTGCTGAAGGTTGTTGTAATGACAAATTGAGGAACTGATATACCTACAAAAAAATACTCCAACATTCAAGTAAGGTAAGGTCATGAAGAAAAATCAGGTAAGGTTGTGAGGAAATCACTGTGTATCAAGATTGTGTGTTTGGTAATGAGCGTTGCCTCCATTATATAAGCATACTAATTGTTTAACAATAGGAGACTCGATTACTCTTTATTTAGGAAAAGGAGATCTCCAAATTACGTTAGGAAATGCTACTATCATAGAAGGATAATATTTAAGATTCAATGTCGATACCAAAATTATCACCACAATAATACATTGACATTTGAGACGAGAAAATCTTAGGAAAACATTTTCTAACATATTTTTTTAAAATACTTTTTTATTAAATTTGAAATCATAAAATTTTGTGAGTTTTATTACTTATTTAATGAATCTTATTCATAGTTTTATAGTTTCTAATAAATTTTAACTAATAACAACAAATGTGTTGAAAAGAGTGGGTTAAAAAATGTGTTGTTAACACTCTTCTGTTTGAGATGCTTACAATTGGCACAAATTTGGATTCCAACCCCTAAATGGATGTGTACTAGTAGCAATTAATTACCCTAGATCCAAGTTCTTGTTCAAAAACACAAGTCATATTACCTTGACGTTATCCTTTTTAAAAAAAATCTTTTTTAAAAAAGTTCAATTTTTATACATTATTAGTATAAATTTTTTAACAATGACAATCAATTAGAAATCAGTTTAGGTGTGATTTTTAAAATAGATGTTGTAAAAGTCAACAATCTTACCATACAAGACAATCTATAATTAAATGACAGTAAGTGTATATAAATTAAATTCTCAAAACAAAAAGTAAGGATTTAATTGGAAGACAATGATAGTGTAAGGACTTTTTACGTTATCATCTAATGATTGATTGTCATATAATTGAAAAGTTATTGACTTTTATTATGATTACTTTAAAAGTGATACTTAGTGTGATTTTTAATTGGGTGAAAATATAATTTTTTTTATACAAATAGTATGTTAAAATTAACTTAAAATAAAAATGTTAAAAAGAATCTAATGAAAAGTAAAGTATTTAATGAAAAGAAAAAAATATTTATTACATTAAAAACACAAATAATTGGGTCAATACTAGTTAAGGAGACCCAAATAAACAGAGTTAAATTATTTTAATTAGATAAATACTAAGTATTAAAATATTTTTATGTTTTAAATATGATAAATAATTTTTTCAATAAAAATGTTTACTTTTGTTTCGTTGTTACTATTTCCCAAAATAAGTTAATGTTCACATTTTTTAAGTAATGAAAAGCATTTAATATGATGGATTGAATATTTTTTAACTAATGTTCACATTAGCAAGACCTTTAAGAAAATAATAATGTTATAATTACTTATCAAATCCATCTTATATGTTATAAATAAAAATAAACTATATTTAATATCTTGAAAAAATGTTTAATAAATTGTTCATTGAAAAAGTAGGAAAATCAATAAGAAAATGTTGAAGAAGATTTAGAACTATTCTTAAGGAAATGAAAACCTTAGGAGTCGTTTACTTTTGTTTTCGTTTTTTGTTTTTACTTTTAAATATCAAAACTGCTACCTTATTTTTAATTTGTTTCCTGTTTTTAAAGATTTGTATAGAAAACTGTGAAAACAACTTTTTTTTGTTTTCTCCATTTTTTATACAAATCTTTGAAAACAAGAAACAAATTAAAAACTAGGTGACAATTTTGTAATTAAAAAAGTAAAAATAAGAAATAAAAACATAAGTAAATGCAGCTTTACGTATATTAATTGAGTAATATTATATCCTTCTATAATACCTATTAATATTTCTAATACTTTATTAAGAAATTGGGTAACAAATAAAAACATAAATGCATTTAAGATCTTAAAAACATAAAAACTATTTTATAATTTTTTATTTACTCCTATTTCATTTTATTTTTTGAGGCAATGCACACTTCTTAAGAAAATTTATTAATTACACAAAATATTAATAAAATATATATTTTTTTAACAAAAATACATTTATTCAACGGCTTTGAATATAGTAGTAAATCCATTTGAGTACATAAATGAGATATCAATAAATAAGATATTGCTGAAAAACAATTAATACTTTCTTGATTTTCTAAAGTAATAAATATTTTGAAATAACATTTAATATGATGCAGGCATAGGAGGATCAATAAAAGATGTTAGAATTTAGAATATTATTTGTATTAATTTCAATGATTGTTTCTTAATAAAATTAGAAAAACACAATATCTTTCGACAACATCCTTCTAATAATTTCCTTAATATTCAATAAAAAAGCTTTAAATAGAAAATTATTAAATATTTTAAAATTTTAAAATATGTAATATTCTTTATTTAATAAGTAGAAAGATAAATAGAAAAATATTATAAAAAATTATAAAATTATGTTAATAATTGTAAGTACGACAGGTTGGTTATATATGAATTTAATGAGAAAAATTGAACAACTTAATAATTCAGAATTATTGAATACTGGTTGTACTGGCAAATAATTGTACCATATCATGGCCTTTTTCATTATATATGAACATCAATAAATGAGGGGGGAAATTAACCAAAAAAGAAAATAGGAAAGAGAAATGTTAGCAACACTCTCTCATACAATCTTTTTCTAACGTTCTATTTACTATTGTTTAAAATTTATTAAAAATCAAAAATTTTGGTAAGTCTTATTTTTCATTTAATAAGTTTCTCTCCTCATTTAGAAATGGTACCCATAAATATTTGTGATTTTTAATAAATTATAATCAATACTAGAGAGGATATTAGAAAGAGAGTGTTCTCAATAGGAAAAGGTGGATGAGTGCTTTAATAGGGTTTTCTTCTGGAAAAAAGAGTTCAGTAGTTTTTTTTTAGAGTAAATTCTTAAATTGTTCATCGGTAGTTTTTTTTAAGAGTAAATTCTTAAATTGTTCATCTAAATATTAACATGTTATCATATTAATTTTTTAAATAATTTTTTATTAGATTATCATATTTTTTATAACATAAATATGGTGATATTTTTTTAGATTTTTAATATAAATTTAATGACAAAAATATTTGAAAAATTAGTAATGACTAATGACACGGTCAGATTTAGTTTAAAGATTTATTTATTTGTTTGCCAATGAAACTTTAACAGTATCTGTGGACTTCGAATTTATCTTTTAGTAATGTGGGAAATTACTTCGATACAAAAAACAAAATAAAATAAGAGTCAACAGCACCAAAGCCCAAAAGAAAGAAACTTGTCAAAGCAAACTTAAGAGGCCCATTTGGAGCTGGAGAATATATCAATCCTATAGTATAACTCTTCTTGACCAGGACCCATATTCACTGTTCTTTTCTTTCCAAATCTATTTCGTGGAAAAAACCATGAACATTTCATTGTACAAGAAATTTATATAATTTGTATTATTAAAAGAGTTATTGCATAAGCCAAGCTTTTATTTAATTTCCTGCAAACAATTATATAGAAAATCTGTAAATATATGTATAAGTATCGTGTACTTTTACGTATATTAGATGACTTGCTACAAGCCCGATGCCTGTTTAGCTTTTTCATGCTTCTTCCGAAACCCAATTCTGAATTAAAGTAAAATTCTGATTGTGCACACAAATATAGGCATCAGGATTCAGACGTATTGACCCTTCAAAGTGAAGCAGCCTAATAATCCTTTTTAAGTTCACCGAGACTTGCAGGACACTGCCAACAAAGGGCAATTCAATTGATTCTCGAGAAAAATGCCCTTCATCTTTGTGCCACCCTTTATAATTTAGATTATATGTATTTACTATTCTCCGTGTATGAAGTGAATTCATGCATAGACCCGAGTCAGTAGAAAGAAAACAAAATAGTCCCTATGTTCCAACTTCCAAGAAACGAGCTTTTAATTTTTTTAAAAGGGCCAAAAGAAAAAAAAAGCAAGGACAGTTTGAAAAACTTAAAAGACTACTGGTTGTCCTGTATCAAGGAAAACGAAAGCATCATGAAGAAAATATAGAGCAAGCAAACAAGGAATTGGACAAGACTTGAGGCATCATCATCTGATGTGAAGTCTTCTCCTTGAAGTTCAATTATCAAAAGTGGTGGAACTCAATTCAAAGACAAACTGATAACAATTTAGCCAAAATCAGGGCTGTCAAACAAGTGAGACAAGTAAAGGAAAGAAACAGAGGGGTCACTACTATTAATAGACTTGGAATACATTAAATGTGTGTTTGGTTTCTCCTTTTTGAATAGATTCAATTCAAACCTTACTTTTAACCAAACAATAATTTTAAACTTTCAATTAGCTAGGAAATCAAATAAACATCTCTGATTACTTTTATGCTATTGTACCTGTTCACTATTCATCCTTTGTTGTGCGACTGATTTTATATATATAACGTTAACCCTAGATTAAACGATATTGAGCGTCAAATTCAACATTTTTTTACAAGTAAATTTTATCAATTTAATCATTAATCATGTGATATTATATTTGCAATGAACCTGTACATAAAATTTTACATAATTTGAACATTCGCATATATGTAATGTGTATTTGGATTTTTGTTAAAAATTACATTCAATGTCAATCCACTACTTTTCTCCTTTCACGTTACGATGTATTAAATTTCGTGTGAACAAAAATTCAAACACACTCTAAGTAATAAAACTATTAACTTATATTTTTAAAATCATATCATATGTTATACCAAAAAATCATATCATATGTTAAAATAAAATGAAATAATGAAATATCAAATAGTTTTTTAATTGTACAATTTTGTAAGTTTATTTCATTTTATGAAAACTTTAAATGCAATGGTTAGATTGATAAAATTTATTTTTGATAAAAAAAAAAGTTATTGAATGTGTTATTTTTAAACATAGTATCATTATTCCTATATATATGCAGATATATATAGATATTAGATTGTCCACACTCCCATATATATTTATATTATACCAGATTGTCGCCTCATGTGATCTTACTTCACTTTGTCTACGCTGCTGTTATATTCTATGTACTCTCTGACTTTTCATTTCCATGAGAAGAAAGAAAACCAATTTATTTTGAAGCAGGAAAAGAAAAGAAGACTACAAAATCCGGGGGAAAAGGACAATAAGAGCTTGTGAATTCTGTGAGAATAACATGTAAATTGCTGGTCATTGGTAAAAGGTTTGCAGATCAAACAAGTTTGAGCTGTCGTGGATGGATGGAAGGCACGCTAGATTGCTATAATTTCATTCAAGGACGATCATGACTCACTTTTGCAAAGTTGTGTTCTTGAAATTGATGATTGCTTTCAAATCTGAATCGTGTTAACTAAACCTTTCTTAAGGAAAAGGATTATTAATTTCGCTAGCTAATTAAGTCTGTCAGACTCCTCCTCTGGGTTGGTGAATGAATGACACACTTGAGCTTATCCAGAACGTGGCATATATACAAAGAAACCAATACATTAATGAAATTAAATTACTCCGTATAATATAAAGCAATCAAAAGCTTTCTATGTGTGGCTAACTAATTAATTAAATGAAATAAACCATTATTGAATATTCTTAGATAGAAGATTTATCAAGCCAAGTCACATGCATGATCTCTTATATATATAGTGTACATATATGTGTAAAATACAGTCATCATCCGTCCCCATTTTCATCCCAATAATATATATAGTACCAAGATTTAATTATAAAATCTTAATGAGGTTCACAATTATGTAGATGTATCAGCAGGCCAGGAGTTGTCATAATAAGGACGTTTGAAACTTTGTTTGGCAGCAGATAGAATTGTATGCATGGATATGACCAAACCGAAGTGGTAAAAATTAAGTATTAACGCATGCTAAAATTGAAAGTAAGCCAGAATGATAAGGACAAAAACTCAGGGAGATAGAAAAAGGTAATGATAAGGGGTGGTTCATTGCTTTCTTTGACGAAGAATTGTCACTGGTGGGATGAGCTATATATTAAGTTACTGATAGATTTTGCTAGGGAACAAGCATATGTGATTTTTTAAAAAAAATAAAAAATAAAAAGGGAAAAGAGAGAAACTCCTTCCTTTGGATGTTCTTTCCAACAGTGGCAACTTTACCCATCAGTGGAGGTTGAGGACAGATGTATTGAACGTCGTCTTGTTATGATTACTCATGTCACTGTTTCATCCCATTTTTATGATAAGAACACGACACCATTTGTAGTTGTAGTAACCTTCTTTTGAGGAACAGACAGTGATTTATTTTAGCTATGGCATCTCATTAGGATCTATAGTCTACATAATATATGGCAGCTAGGTGGTCTATACAATTCAAGTCGATCATTGTTAATATGATTACTTTATTGGGATCGGCCATTTGAACCATTTTTAACTAAAAGGTGTTACCCTAAAAAAAAAAAAACCAAAATAACTAAAAGGTGTTTAAAATCGAATGAATTTAATCAGAATAAAAAATTAACAAGTTATACGGTTTTGGATTCAAATTCTAAAACTGATGATCCCAATTTAATTTCGTATATTTATTGAGAAATTTTAATGTTTTTCATACTTTGGGAATTATAGTATTTTGATGTTTTAGCTCAAATTTATCCTCCATCAGGGAGCATGAGAAAACTTGACCATACATTTTCTTTTTTATAATTTATGTATAGTTATATAATAAAGATTAATTCATACACACCCTTAACCTACTTCATTCAGCTTTTAAGTTCAAATCTCAATTCTATATCATTGTACACAAAAATAAATTCACACACACCCTTAATGTATTAGAACCATACTAACATTTTAAATAAAATTAATTATATGTAAATTTAATTTTTTTTATTTATTGCAAATTTGTGTATGTATAATACTATCAACAAAGCATTGTCTCACATGAACCGGAGCGTTGCGTTGTCTCACACCCTTAATTCATGTTTATGCATTAAAATTAGGCTAACATTTTTAATAAAATTCATATGCAAATTTAGTATATTATATTAAATGCACTACAAAATGTCATATATTAATGGTTTAGAATTAGATTAGTTTTTGTTAATATAATTTTTATAGATATTAAACTGTTAATTTGGACATTACGTGTCTCCACTAACAATTTAATATATCTATCAAAATTAATTGCGATGTAACTAGCTAAAGTTTGAATCTCTACTAGAAGAAATACCTACATTAATGTTTAACAATATTTCGAACATGATTGTTTTCAAAGAAAAATACCTATAAGAAATCAAAAAATAATATTAAGTGTTTGTATAATGTATCATATAGTTAGTATAAATTTAAAATGTTTCTATTAATAATTTAATTTTCATTAAATAAAAGTTATACCAATAGAAATCACTCTAATATTTAATATTTTTTTGTTAATAAATGACATTTTTCATAGTAATTTGTGTGTGTAATTAAGTATATCTAGTAAGTTTATGGATATTTTTAAATTTAAATAAAATTTTAAAATAAAAATATATATAAGAGAAAATACCATTATTATTTAATAATGATGAAACTATGTATCTTAAAAAATAATAAATATAATAGTAACAGCTTCATTATTAATAATCAATATTTATTTTCATGAAATAAGAATAAATTAAAGTGATATAATTTTTAAATGAGGCAACAAATTATGAAAATAAAATATAAAAATCAAAACACAACTGTATATCTGTTAAGTTAATGTGATATATCAAAATTAAAATTAAAATAAATATCTTTAATTTAATATGATATGTCAATATTTAAAATTTAATTTAATTTTAAACTAAGATTAATTAAATATAAGTAACTTTATTTGAGTGGAATAAAATGTATAAATAAAAACAAAATGAGAAATCTAATGCAAAAAAAAAAGGTTTTATAGTTTAATGAGAAATAAAATAACTCTTAAATATACTTTCATTTAAGAGTAATGATCCAAAATTATTATATGAAAATATTATTGGCTAAGCATTCCATTCACAAATCTATGTATGAATAACATTCATTGAGAGAGTTCAGTCTTTTAAATGAATCTCAATATCTCGAAGGATTAATTTTTGTCTCTCTGTCAAGAATACCTTGCGTTCAACAAAAAGAAGAAAGTGTCACGTTGTTGTATTAATATTCGAGGGCGATACTCACAACATGTATGATTATTTTAAAACTTTAATTATTATCTGTAATTATTTTAATAAAATTGTTAGAAAATTTTAAGTAATAATTTAACATTATTGTCAATATTTTTATTTATTTTTTATTTTAATATTATTTAAACTTATGTATTCCATAATAAAATATCTTTAATTTATATTTAAATGACCTTCTGCAAGCAAAGATGAAATGGTGATTTATGTTCCTTGTTAAAACGGTGATACGTTATCTAATAATAGCATATGTCTCTTATTTTCGATCTGGGTTAAACGACAAAAGGAATGGCTTCACTAATTTCAGAAAAACTTCTATTTTTCGGTGTGATAAAATAAAAAGTATTAAATTTTATTTTAGGATCATATTTTTTCTCTCACTTTTGGTAATTTTCTCTTTCGTTGATGGCTTTTATTAGCCTGTTGGTCTATCATTTTTCCTATCGTATTTCTATGTTCGGGTAGAGCCATAAAAGTTAATGATATATTCTCCCTCTCTCTTTTTTTTTCTCTCTAGAGATCATAAGTATTCTTTATGAAAGGTAATCTTGCTCAAGTTGAATAAGACTATGATGAACAACAAAACTCTCCTTCTAATTATTTTACATAGTTGCATATTCAAGACCCGAATTCAATATTACTCAATAAGCTAGAACAACCGCATGTTAATTATCCCACGCGCTCTGTGATATATACTTGTTTATAATGATGAATATCGTCCTAAAATTATATAATAAAATTTCGAGTATAATATTATGAATATTTAAGATAAATCATTTAATATTTTTTATTTTGGTAACCACTCTAATCATTTAATATGTGTCTATACTTTACAATCTAATTAATTATACTTAGTTTTTTTTTTAGACGGTATTAATTATACCTAGTTCTTTTGTCATCTCATATACATCTACATTTTGATTTACTGATTCTATCAACTAATTAACTAAAGTGAGAGGTAATTAATATACACCTATCTTAATGGCTACATTCTACATAGTATTTGCATTGTTAGTTAAATTCTATCTTAACTTTCAAAAAATGCATAATATAATTTAAAGAGTAAAGTTTAAAATAATAACCTTAGGGGGTATTTGGTAGAGGAAAACTTTTTTACATCCAAAAATTATAAATTATGGGTATTATGATTCCTAAAAATGATTAATATTCATTTGGTTAATTATAAAACAATTTTGTGAAAGGTATACAAACGTTTTCTGAGAATGAAAGATTTTTCTATTTGGTTTCAATAAAACCTTTTTAGATATATAAGTGTTTTTTTTTTTTCAAAAATACAATTTTAGTGAAATAGCTTCATTAAATATGTTACTTTAAAACTATATTATTTCAAGTTTTTCAATATCTTTTATTTATTATAAAAAATTTATTGTTTAAAACAAATTTTCTTATTTTTAAAATAAAGAAATTTTTTTGAAAATGTTCTTCTTTTTTTTTTTAACTAAACAAGGATGTTCTCTCATTCATACATATTTTCAAATTCTCACAATAACTAAATAATAAGTAGATTCAAAATAGTTCTCATGCACAACCTATTTATTATAATTTGGAAATGTTAGAGAAAATCAAGTCGTTATGATATAAATATTCTCCAAAGCACAATATATTTTTGTAATAACCAAACAAAAAGTAGATCCAAAATGGTTATAACAAAACAACCCATTTTTATAAAATAATTATTTTCAATAAGATAATATGTAAATTGTTTTATAATAATAAAATTTAAGAATAATTAAATTTAAGTATATTTTATTTTCATTTCTAATGTAACATTTAGCATTTTTCTTCTGTAAATTATTTAAATTTATTATTATTAGTTTTGTCTAAATGATTTATATAGATAATTTGAAAAAATTATATAGATAATAACATTTATAAATAATTTATTACAACGTTTCCTTGTATGTAAAATAAAATAAATTGTAAAAGTTAATTTAATCAAATTCTAAGTTTGAATAAGTTTTGTTATAAAAATATTTTCGTAAATTTTAAAATTATAAATATGTTGGTGTGATTATTAATATTTTTGACTTAGGTTTTCAACATCATTGAATTTTTCATTCTCTTGACTTTGGATATTCCACGGTTTTTACTAAAATATTTCTTGAACGTTACGATAATAATATTCTTAAATATTTTGTCAGTTAGCTGTTTGATAATTTCTAAATAATTAAAAAATAAGAGTATTTAAAAATAGCATATTTAATAGATTAAAAAATTAAAACCATATATTTTATAAAATAATTTTTTAATTATAACAAATATACTGAAAATATTTATCAGTATTCTTTTATTCGTAAAACATTGCTATTAATAATGTAGTTTTATATCACTAAAACTTTCCTCTCAACTTAAGAAAGTTAAATTCACACCTCCTTTATGAGAACAATTTTGCAGGAAACATGGGATAAAAACATTGCTAGAAATTAATGTCTCTTAATTTTTTTTAAAAAAAAATTGCATATCAAAATACAAAATTGAGATTCTTAACTTTAGATTTGTGGGAAACTAAAAATTTTCCATTACCAAATGTCCCATTACAGTTGTGCTAAATTGAACTAGGTATGCTATATATTGAAATCAAAATTTTTTTCACAATATCTTTTTCTTCTTAAAATTAATAAAGTTTTTGCCTTTTCTTTTATTCTCTCTTGTAACCAAAAAAAAAAAGAATGTCATCTAATTATCAATTATCATGTATGATAAACTTGATGACTTTTATAATAATTAATTTAAAAATTATACCTAAAATTATTTTTGATTAGTTAATAGTGGACAAATTTTTAGACTGACAATGAAGAAAAATCTTTTTGTATTAAGCTTGACTTTTTTTTAATATAACTATAGCAATGAAGTTTCTTATAATATTATTTAGACCTTTAAATGTCAAATCATAGTTGCTTCAAGATTTAGGTTATGTTTGGCAAGCACTTTTAGCTAGCTTCTAAACTTTTTTTACTAGATGAAAAACTTGTTTAACCTATTAATAATGTTTGGTAAACAAGCTTTTTTTTTAGTAGCTTGTTGCATTTTTTAAACACCCTACTTCAAGTAGCGTTTTTAAAATACTAGCTTCTAACTTTTTAAATTTTATTTCTTTTTTACCCTTAAAATATTTATTAAATTTTCTTATTAGCTTTTTTTATATAAGGTAGGGTTTTTTTTATTTCTCTTCTTCTTACCCTGTTTATTTTAACCATCACACTATTTACATTATTTATTATATTATTATAACATTGTATTTCAAGATATTTTAACTATTACACTAATCAACATAATGAAAATATGACATCTACATATGTGTATGTTAATTTATTTTATTTTAAACTTGGTTGAGAATATTTTAAGATATAACAAAGATTAATAGTAGAATGCATAATATGAAAAAATAATAATAATTGAAACTAAAAAGTAAAATTAAAATAATTGAACTACAAATAAAAAAATTACAATAGTTTAAAATTAATTTAAAAAATAAAATTATAATTTCTCAAAAATATATTTTATCAATAAAATAAAATTAAAATTTATAAAAAAAATCACTTAAAAATGTCTATTTTTATCGTTTTACATTTATCAACTACTTCAATAGACAATTTTAACAAACACTTATAATTCATTAAGCTAATTTAATAGTTTTTAGCTAACCAACTTTTAGTTATCAACTAATTTTTTAGGTTTTAGCTACCTAGCTAGCTTTTCAGCTACTTTTGCAAACATAGCTTTAATGTGTAAACAATATTATTCTTCTCTTTTCTCACAAATGTCTTTTATAAAAGGTAATTTTATTTAATATACGATCAAATATTAAATATTAATGTAATTTTCAACAAAACTTCAAAATATAATTCATCATATTTTGAAAAAATTGGCTCTTTTCAGTAAACAATTAGCTTTTATTGGTTATGCACAAATATAATATGTGAATAATGTTGGCAGTTTTGATATCTAATGAGATGTTTAGAAAAAATATTGTGTGTGTGTGTATATATATATATTTGATTCTGTTTAAATAAGGTCTTAGCTTTGAAATGAAGGGGGGGAGGGAGAATCCTATGGGGAAAATTAACCTTATCATGCTGTAAATATTTCCGATTGGAACAATATTAACTTTTATAAAAGATACCTATAATCTTAGGAAAAAAAAAAAAAGCATCCATTATTTTTTAATGTATCAACATATATTAAAAAACATGACAACGTTACCAGCATATGATTGGTTTAAATAATATATACATATAAATGATTTTTCTTAAGTAAGGTTTTAGATTAATCTTTGTGTTTAAAAATAAAAATTTTTGCTGATGGAGTTAATCCTACTGTTATAAAAATTTTCAAGTGGAACAAAATTACCTTTAATCTATAATTCTAGCGAAAAAAAAAATCATTACTTTGTACTATATCAACATACATGAAAAGCCCGTATGATTTCTTCTCTAAGCAAAAACAATATCAATAGTTTTTTTCTTTGGCTAATAAAAAAATATATCAATAATTCTATTTTGTCTAAGCTATTGGTATCTAGTGAGTAGTGATTAATCCAATTTAAGTACAACCATTACGGGCAATAAAATTCTTCTTACCCAATTTCAATACATCTACATTCCCAGCGATTGGAGGAAACCATTAAATTTTGTTAAATTTAACCATTAAATTGGTTAATACTGTTTATAAACGCGTCAAGTTTAACGGAGTGCACATATATCCATGCATCCATAAGTCATGCTCATACTTAACCAAACCGGTTCATTGCGGGCAACAACCACATGAAAAGTTGCGTACAAATTTGCAAATTGCATGATTCCCACTCACCCAATTGACTCCAGCAGTGGCACACCACACCTATGAGTTATGACCTATACCATCTCTGACGATTTGCAACAAACTTTCTTGGATTCACCACCGACAAATAAAGCCCACTTCACCCCTTTATTAATTCACTCATATCACCCTCGGGCCCATGGTCACTGTGCATGCGACCCAAAGTGGTAAAGAAACACCGGCACTTGTCACAGCAGAGACTATAGTGCTGTGTAGGTAGAGAGATGGTGCCATGGTCATGGTGGGGTGAGTGATATCAAATGTACACAACTACTATATTAAAATTGATAGATACCCCGCACCGGTCACCACAACCCAAGGAAAATCATTTCATTAGAGACGCCATAAATAATTAGATGTGCACATTAGTAGAAATTATTAATTAAAGTTTCATTTGCCAATGCCATGAAGCGCATTGCTTCTTATTATACCACCTGTTTGTTGGTTAATTGTTCTTATTTTCTTATTCTTCTAAGAAATTGACACTGGGCCACGCATCACTGTGGTCACGAGTCATTAACTAGTACTGTGCTTCCTACCAAAGAACGTACCCTCAACCATCATAATTTTCGGGTAATTGGTAGTTAGTGGTATGGTTTTGATCCCTCAATTAAGAAGACTTTTGAAGGGTGCATTTATGGCTGAAATGGAAGTGATACTAATCAAGCAAGTCAAATATCAAGGTCAGGGTGTGGGTACGCCCTCGTTTCAACGGCAAGAGTATAGGGCGTACCAAAGGACACTGTCGTGTATAGAAAGTTGGCATTAATGGCATTTTTAGGTCTAACTGATTCTACTTCTCTTTCGTGAGGGTCAATTACTCGGAATAGTACACGTGAAATTCAAACAAACAGGTTCTCAAAGCATCATGGTAATGGGCCACACCCAAGTCTTAATAATATAGCGTGGCAATAAAGATTGAAATCTGTCCCAATGTTTTATTGGATGTCATTTTGTGGTCTTTTTTTTTTTATTTTTTTTTATATAACATTTTGTGGTCTTTCTTTTCTTCTTTTTGTGGTTTGCTTTCATGAAATGAATTCAATTACGAAACCATTAATTGCAAAACTTGGAATATGCGACTTGAGAACCCCAACGGAGAAGATACTACAAAGGGCCGTTGTCCGTTGATGATACATGAAAACGTTAGTCCGAGGTCATCACTCATCGGCAAACGTTTAATTGTCAAATGAATCGAGTGATTCTAAATCTCTT
The DNA here is from genome assembly GCA_004329165.1 of Spatholobus suberectus. Taxonomy (NCBI): domain Eukaryota; kingdom Viridiplantae; phylum Streptophyta; class Magnoliopsida; order Fabales; family Fabaceae; genus Spatholobus; species Spatholobus suberectus. Next base: position 28,580,567 of record CM014734.1, read on the forward strand.
GAGCGAATATTTTCATGTCTTAAATAATATGTATTCAAATAAAAAAAGTAATAACAATCAATGTTTGAAAAACTTTGTTATTTAAATAATTAGGAAAGTAATTTCAGAATTAGTGATATGTTTGATTATATGGAACCATCTGAACAGTTATTCTAGGAGTTATATATAGCGAGCTGTATAGTACAGTTTTGTCTTTGTCGTGGCTGCTTTATTTTGTGCTGGGTGGGTGCTACTGGGTAGCTAGCTGTATATCATTTTGGTTTGTTGTTTAATTAAGCATTTGGCATTTGGGAAGTGCCAACCAATTGGTAAAGACGTGGATATTTTTTGGGTCAGAGATGCAGTGCAGGGGTGGTGGATCGGGTACAGCAGAGAGCCAGTGATCAAAGGCATACACCCACTACAGAAAAGGAAAGCTCGAATAGAGGCATCCTAGATAAAGATAACACATGCTCCTTGCTCCTAATTATTTGACATGTTTTTAGATTCCGTCTATGATTAGTGTTCTCATGTTTCTATTCTATAAATTTCTAGTGTCCCAGAAACGTGGCTCCTGATATGATGAAATAGTATAAAATTAATATGCACTGTATGAATATAAATGGTTTTAAATATTTAAATTTATAAAAAAAATATATGTATAATTATTTAAAACTTTAGTTTTACAATTTAAAAGAATAGAAATTAAAAGTGATTTGTTGCATTTTTTTATTATATTAGTTTTAAAATAGTAAACTCTGATATAGTATATAAAAATGGAACAAGAAAATATTTAATAATTGGCAAAATAATAAAAAAATGTACTAATGGAAATTCAATTTTTGATCAAGAATATAAAGGAGATATTAAAATAAACAAGTAATTCATAGGGAGTTCAAGAAGTAAAGTTGGAAATAGACTAGGTAAATTTTATTTATCAGTGATATGAAGAAGAAATAGAAAACTAACAGTGAAATTAGATTATTACATATGAAAAGAAAATTAAAGTAAAAGAATGAAATGTGGATTTCATTTAAAAAGCTTACATATTTAACGGAGAAAGATATTTACGAATATACAAAGAAATTATCCCACTCTTAGGAGTGACTCTAATACACCACTAATAATAGCAAAATTAAATCCTCTTTCTTGAGGGTGGACACTTGTATCTATGTATTCTCATTCTAGTATAGTTATGTGTCTTTTATATTCTGTAACACGTCTTTTAACTATCATATCAAATTAAGTTAATACCTTTTCCTCTTCAATTAATTATTCAATTGAAAGAAATTTTCACATTCTTTAATTATTTAATCAATACTCTTCTTCTTCTTTTTAATTAACACTAAGCATAATGTAATGTTTCTCAATCTCTATTAAGATAATCTTTTAACAATTAAATTAATTTTTAAGGTTTTTAATATTAAAAATTTCAAACACATACGTTTTTTATATTTTACTTAATTTATATTTTTTATTATTAATAAAACAATCTTTTGTCATTTAAATTAATTAATTATTTTTTTTGAATTTATATTTCTTATGTTTCATGGGTTAATGGTGTTTTTTGTCCTTAAAAATTGTTTAAATTTTGGTTTTTTATCGCTGACTTTTAAAATCACTAGTTTTCATCCTCATAATTTTGAAATATTCAAACTTTAGTCTCTGCCATTAATTTCGTAACCTACTGACGTGTCTAACAAAAGTGCACACCAGCACTACATACGTGGCCACCTTAGATGATGTGGTGCAACGTGGCATTTCGTGTGACGTGACAATCACATGAAAACTTGTATGACATGAATGACACATGACAATCTGATGGCATCCACGTAGTTGCCTAGTGGCATCAACATAGTTGCTATGTGACAAGTGTTGCATGTATAATTTTAAAAATGTTTTTTTCGTCCTTAAAAAATTTTCCACTTTGGTTTTAATCCCCAAGTTAGTCATTTTATGGAAACAAAAACCAAACTGGGAAAATTTTTAAGGGACGAAAAATACTCTCAAAATGATACATGCAACACTTATTGCGTGGCATCTATTTTATACAAATTGCCATGTGACTACTACATAACATAAAATGCATGTGATTGTCATGTGTCATCAAGAGTGGTCACATGTACAATATTGATGTGTACTTCCGTTAGACACATCAATAGTTAAAAAGTTAATATCAAAAATTAAAGTCTAGGTATTTTAAAATTACAGGAATGAAAATTAGTTGTTTTAAAAGTTGAAGACAAAAATCCAAAAATCAAAAAGGACAAAAAAAAAATCATTAACCCGTATTTCAATCATACTTACAAACATTTGTACAATGCATAAAATATTTACTAATTTATTACACAGTGGTTATCACTAACTATGAAAGTCGAAGCAACGTTTTCCTCTTCAAAAGCTTTTCGTTATTTGCCCTCCTTCTATTCTATGTAAGTTTCAGGCGGACAACATCTTTAACATGATCTACGAGTTTAACTAAAAAAATATATGAAAATATATAAAGAGATCAACTTAAAACTCTAATTTATTATGTTATATATATGTGTGGATCATTTAGTAAAATAGAGCGGAAGCAGCGTCTTCCTCTCTTTTCTTCTCTTTTTTTTTTTTTTTTCGATTATCAACATTCCACTTTCTCTCTCTTTTTTGGGGGGTATCTAGTAGAGTATATCTTCAACATGATTCTAGATAATTTTGGATCAAAAGAAATGCTTGATTTGCCCAGAAATCACCATCATTTGGACTAATGATGTCCGATGTGAATCAAGCAAGACATTCGTATAGCCCAATCAAAATAGATTGGACTTCTTTCTCAAACAAAACTTGAATGGGTCAAAACCAAAATACTCCTACCCCAATCTCTTTTATCGTCGGCTTCTCATACTTCCCTTTAACAACAATATTCGTTAAGGAGCTATCTTTACAAATAAACTATTAACTTGTGGGCCTCGGCCCAATACTGCCCTTCATTTTATGTACAAAATACAACAAAAACAAAGAGAAACTAGTGGTATTTAGATAGTCCAAAGTTTACAGCATAAGCACTTAGGGGTTGATTACAAAATGAATAATCGAGAATTGTGATAAGATTAAATATAAATATAATAAAATTTAAAATTAATTACAATCTTAATTATTTATTTTTAATTAATGATTATTATTATACTTTATTCTTTAAAATATACTTCCCCCCCCTTAGGCGAACCAAATTCACATAAATACATTAATTGAAAGATTATATGGTGCGATTTACGGAGTTGAAAAAAATATAATATATAATAATATAAAAAATAAATTTATAGTCCAGGAAGTCTAATTTCGGTGCACGGAATTATGAAAAAATATTTAAAGTAGTAATAATAATATAATTATTATAAAAATAAATAGAATTTAATAATTATGCACTGTCATTGTAAAAAGTGTTACATTATCATCCAATCAAAAATTACCATTGATATGACTTTTAAGATTGTTATTGTAAAAATCAACAAATTTACCATATATGGTAGTTTGTGATTGAATGACAGCGTAAAACTGTTTTACATTGTCGGTGCATAGACTATTTTCTCAAATAGATTTTAATAGCTATACACTGTCAGTGTAAAAAGTTTTACATTGTCATCCAATCAAAAATTACCATTAATATGACTTTGATGGTTGTTATTGTAAAAATCAACAAATCTACCATATATGGTAGTTTGTAATTGGATGACAAAGTAAAACTGCTTTATACTGTCAATGCATAGCCTATTTTCTCAAATAAAGTTTAATAATTATGTACTGTCAGTGTAAAAAGTTTTACCCTATTATCCAATCAGAAATCACCATTGATATGACTTTTAAGATTGTTAGTGTAAAAATAAACAAACTTACCATACATTGTGGTTTGTGATTGGATAATATGTCTAATCATTGAACTCTAACTTTTTTTATTATTTTCAGTTAGCTTGGAGCACATTAACTTGTACGTATCTTTTCTATTCATTATTAAAAATATCAAATAAAAACTGCAAATAACAATAGACAAAGTAGATTTAATAATTAAAAAAAAAAGAACGAAATTTCTTACTAAAACATAAATAATTCAAATTTATATAGTTTCAAATACCAAAGCCATATCTTCCTTTTTCCTTTTAGATACCAAGGGGTCTAGCTTAGTTGGTTGAACGGTGTGTGTGAGTTGTTGTAAACTCTCTTGTACTAGAGTTTAACTGCTCCTTTTAAATAAAAAAAAAAAATACCAAAGTCATATCTTTTAACTTATTTTGAAAGTTTATTTTAAAAAAAAAAAATGGTAGAACGGAAAACATCCTAATACTACTGAAAAAAAGTCAATAGTATAAGTAAAATTGCTAGCAGAGACTCACGCAAGGGAACGCTATTCATATCCCGTCACAGGTCTAAATTGTCAAATTGATTAAATCCTTTTATTTTCTTATTTTTCATTTATCACAAATATTTTTATAAAAAGTAATTTTATTCAAGACACGGTAAAATATTAAATATAGGTGCCTTTACTAATAAAAATTAAACTGTATTTTATCACATTTTAAGAAATAAACTTCTTCATTAGACGTAATCTCAATTGATAAAATGTTTATTAATAATAGATCTCAGAAGAAGAAAAATGTAAAGTATATACAATTGATATGTATTTTTAACAACATAAAGCAAAATAATATTACACCTATTGATTAATGAAGATGAAATGAAACAATCTTTAATAGAATTGTTCATTTATTAAGATAAAAAAATATTAAATAAAATGACAATTACAATTTATATTAATCAAACGGAAAAATAATATATATATTATAGGCTTGTACACAAGACTAATTGGAATGAGTTTATTTAAATTTCACTTGACTAAATTTTGATAGTGTCATTTTATTTGAACATGAATCTAACTTGATTAATACCTGATGATATATAAAACAAGACATGGTCAATTCGATTTGTAAACTTAATATATCAATCTTAATGGTATGCATAGTTAAACCATAAAATTCAAAGAGTAAAAACTAAAATTAAGATATATTTTATAATATATATTTTAAAACAAATAATATCAATATAAATAATATATCAATATCGTGCAAAATATTATTTCTTAGGTCAACAAGTTTTATTATTAATGTATAACTGTTATAAAAAGTACAAATTGTTAAAGAGCATAGGATATTGGACCGGTTCAAAACAACTTGAAATATAACTCAAAATTGTCCTTAAAATGTGCTTAAGTCTAATTTTTAAAACATAAACCTATAATGAATTTGTGAAATGGGAGAGTTATAAATACCTTTAATTTTAGATGATAATAAGTATATCCATTAATTGGTAGTATAAAATTGAAACTTAAACTCAATTAAATAAATGTATTTATTATAACTACCGAACGTGTAGATCAACTAACATGAGGTTATTTCAGCTTAATCAATGGTCTCTAGTTCAAATCTTAAATATACAATTGTGTTAAATACTTAGAAGAAAAGTTTTACTGCTCATAGTGATCCTACTCGACCCAATTAAGATTGTCTCTTATAAAAATATTTGTGATTAATAGAAAAAAAAATGTATCTACTATGACTTAAAATTCAAATTTCTGATTAATTGCAACATTTGTAAATATGAAATTTTGAATATTACATGTATTAGCATCTCACTTTACCCCATGACAGCATGCTATTGCTATTATTACTCTTATTATTATTAGGTTTAATTACCTTTTTGGTCCTTATAGTAACGCAAACCTTACCTTTTAGTCCCTATAGTTAAAAATAATTCATTTTAGTCCCTATACATGCACTTTCGATATCAATTTGGTCCCTGTTGTTTTAGACTGCCATAAATTGAATAAAAAATGTCAAAAAAATGTCAATTTGTGGCTGTTTCACACCGCCAATTTTCATTTTGTAACAATTTTATTTCACGAAGTTAAGATATACTTGATGGCGGAAACCAAACTGATATCAAAAGTGCATGTATAGGGATTAAAACATATTATTGTTAACTATAAGGACTAAAAGGTAAAATTTACACAACTATAGGGTCCAAAAATGTAATTAAACCTTATTATTATTGTTGTTGTTGTTGTTCTTATTTAATCCACTTTTTTTCAATTTGATCTTTAGATGAAAGAAAGAAGAGGTTTAAAATTTTTACTCAATTAAATCTTTAATCTCTCAAAATTATAATTTTTTTAATTTTCTCTTTTATTTTTAATTTTTTCTAAATGAATTCTCCATAAATATTTTTCTTTTATCAAATGATTTCTCTATAATTTTTGTTTTCTATTTGATCTCTCTAAGTATTATAAATTTTCTTTTTTATCCTCTTAAATATCACGAGTTTCATATTTATTTCTTATCTCATTTTAGAGGGACCAAATGGAAACCTCCTAATATTTAGAGAGATTAAATGATAAAAAAAATAAAAAAAAGGGACAATTTAGTAATAATATTTTATGAACAACAAACACATAAAAAATTAAAAATGAGGAACTAAATAAAAAAAATTGTAAATTTGTTAGGGATAAAAATTTAATTAACTAAATACTTTTTCTAATATATCATTAGTTATTACTTGAGTTTTTAATTGAATGATCAAAAGAAAATAGGTTTTAAAACTTCAACGTATAATTAGCACGTTTTATGACATATATTTTGAAAGGCATGAACTCAAAATATGTCTAAGGCATGTCTGAGCATAGATGTATTAGATTAGGCAGGTTCATTGAACATTAATTAATTTATTTTTTGTCTCTGCTTTTCTTTTTGAACCCCGTGTTTTCTTCCCATTACAAGGAAACCCGAAATTGACAAGTTGTTTAAAGGTTTTCAAGATTCGCAGGTGTGCTTGGAATAGATTGGGGAATCCAACGATATATATCTATATAATAGAAAAAACTCAAGTTGAGATTTGATCTTCGTCAGGCTGTTTAGCCATGTGCCTTGTGACCAGTATGTTTAAGGCTCTTATTCCGTATGTCATACTATAAATTAATACTACAAAGTGTACATGAACAGAAAAAGCTAGACAAAAGTAGATTCATTATGCTTTGTGCTTTATCTTTCTTCGGTGCTGGACTTCTACTAGTTTAACTTTAATCTCCCCCCTCATTGTTTTAATATTATAATGATATTTTTGGATCACGTTTCTTGTCAGTAGATTACCTGATTATTATATATAACCTAAACTATGAACTTGTCAAATAATTAATAACAAAATCTTGTAATGTGGTTGTCGCTGTGGATTTGCAATCCGAATGTTCACGCTGGTCACTTCTTGATACGTATCCAAGTACAAAGATTTTTCTTATCTTTATAACTCCTCAATTTATATCAGATTTTTTTCCTCTCCCTCTCTTTTTTGGTTGTGTTTAGATCGGTGATGCAATCACTAATTTTTATTCTTAGGATCCGGAATACCCAGGTCAAAAAATAATATAATAAAGATAAAAAGAAGAACTGTGAAATAGTACCATATAGAATATAGCAAATAAATAAGCCACACATATTGCATCAATAAACTATACTGAGAACTACAGTTGCAGGTCCAAGTGGATTGAGTATATAATACATCTTCGTAAAGCAGCTTTTCCACTTTCTGTTTAAGAAGAAGATAGAGGGAGACGCTATTCCATTGAACGAAACTAAATGAGGAGAACCAGCGACGTATGCAGAGGAGGATGAAGCTAGCAAGTAAAATCAAATAATCAACAGAGGCCAAAGTTGCTATAGAATTAGTTTGAATAAGTTAACTTCAATAAATATTAAAAGAAAAGAAAAGGTATCAAAAAGATAAAGTAAAAAAAAAAAAGTTAAAATTAATTTACATACCTCAATTTATGAAGAGGTTAAATAGAGGAATTTTTTAAAAAGTTGAAATGCATAAATTAATTTATTTTATTTTCTTCTTTTATAAGTGTTTATTAAAGTTTTTAATTAAGAAATTTATGTTCTTTTTATTCATTGAGGAAAAACTAATATGTTTCATGTTGAAGCATGAAAATAAGGAATCCTTAAACCTCTAATTATTTGGTGGTTCGAAATGGACCATGGACCCACATCAGATTATTTGGTATTTCTCCAAGTGGTTGCTAGTCCGTAGGCAAGTGAGGCATAGTAGAGCCCAATGGTAAAGGCATAAAACTTGCAAAGACTTTAACGCTTAAGTCAGTATGAGCTTGAGATGGTAGTAAAATAAGTATGTGTATTTGAGCTCATACTTGGTGGTGTGTGTGGTCCTGATATTTATAGGAATAAGTTGGGGACATTAGGTCTGAGATAGATACCTACCTGAGTCAAATGGTTTCCTATTAGATTCAAGCGATGGAAATCGAAAGCCCTTAAATGCTTGCAACCCCTACATGAGATCAATGGCCAAGGAGTGGGTAAGGACCTCTCTGTTAATAGGATATAATTGGTTAGAAGTTGTGGTATTTCCTAAGTGAAAATACGAGTTTTGAGGTGTGACAGGACACTTCTTAGACTACATCATCCTTGAGTCAAGCCCATTGGATTGGACATACCTTAGAGCCCAATCTAGAATATTTGGTGTCGACTTTTTTATACAACAAGATGGTCTTCGTGTAATATTTATTTAGCAAAATAGATATATTTGTTAAAAGAACTCCATGAATGGTAATATTTTAAAAAATAAGTAAGAAAAAAACTTTAATTCACCATTATCACACTATTAAAGTAATGTAAAATTGTTAGTATATTTTTTTTCTTATTTTTAAATTTTTATTATTATTATGATTGGATTAAGCCAATACAACAAGAACAAATGATGTTAACGTCTAGAGTGGAAGAGTGAAGTTTACTAATACTTCCATTTTCACCCAATTTTTCCATCATCAACTATGTGATGAATTTTATGACATAATAATGTAAAATTATTGCATGCTTATAATATACAATAATAACTACAAAATGTGAAAAAGCATATATATAAAGAGGAGATCAAATCCATAAACGCTACCTTAATTAGAATCACAAACAACGAAATGAGGGAGAGCTCTTCCTATCTATAGTAGCTAATTAAAGTTTCCCACAATATTGTGCAAACAAAACTATGCAGTGGAGAAATTATTCTAGAACTTTCAAACGAAAGCAAGAACCCTTCATTTGAGCATAGAGTAAGAGTCTAACCTATCATAGGCCCACTCATAAAAAAACTCAAATAACTAATATTTATCAATTAATTAAAACACCATATTATTTATTTCTATAATTGATATTATTTAATAATCTAAAATTTAATCTAATAATTAAATAATTCTAATTTACAAAATTTTGACATTCTCTTAATTAAAAAAATTAGTTTAATTATTAGACACAAAATATTATTATAGCAAAATATCAATAATGTCCAAAGAATTAATGAGCTCTTTATAATGAAGAAAATTTTATCCGATATACACGCATCATACATGTTAGTAAACTCATATTTTATACACAAGATGGATAAACAGAAACATAATTAAATAAGATAAATATGTAATCCTAATATCATAATAATGGTATAAGAGGTATAAAAAAAAAGTGACTTCATCAAAACAATTATCTCATAAAAAAATAACAACATCAATTTATTTAGTTTTCAATAAAAACAAACAAAATGATTCCCATAAAAAATAATTAATTTTCTTCAGACATTTTCATCCTTAAATATCAAATCAAATCAAATTTCAATGTTTTTATTTGAAAGTGAAGGTAAAATAAGAAGAAGAAAAATAGAAGCAAAGAAGAGAAAATAAAGGGAAAAGTTAATGTTTGGAAGAAAAGAAAAAGAAAAAGATGAAAATAAATATTTCTTTTGTTTTTGTATAGTTGAAATAAGAAAAAAAATATAATTATATTAAATTATTTTTATATTGTTTTAATGTAACACTAATAATAAATAAATTTATCTTTTATATAAATCTCTCTCTCATTGTTTTTCCATTAAAAGACAAATTTTTTAATGAAAGTCCTACACACCTCTTTCCTTTCTCATTGTTTCCTAATCATATCCAAACCAAAAACACAAATTGTTTTCTCTTCCCACCACATTCACTTTCCTTTCAAAATCTACTCAATTAAAGAATCAGATGTTGATTATCATACTAAACAACATTATTACATGCATCATCTATGCCCACATTTTGTTTGAGTACATCACGACACATGTAAAAGAGTCAATGTGAGGCATGCACCTAATATTGGGTATAGATCAGGTATGGGCCTAATGTATAGTTGGAAAACGTGTACATACTTTATCACTAGGTCAAACCCATTTTTGACATCCTTAGTAAAAACATGATATGATTTGTTTAGTTCATGATTATGGTCTTTGTAACATTGTTGGACGTGGTGTACTATTTTAATTCTAATGCATAAATATTTAATTCAATAATCGTATTATGATCAATTTAATTATATTCGATTAATCATTATCCATGTTTTATTTCACTTCCCGTAACATGAAAAATGTACACGTGTTTTCCTAATTAAATTAAATGTTATTTTATTAAATTTGAATTTTTTTTATTAGTGTTAGTTAATCCAATGTGACAAATTGAGATTGTTTTTCTTGTGTATGGATCGATGGGAAAAGGAGCTCAATACTTATCTATTATCGCAGAAGCAATATGTTCAATAAATAGGTGTTGGAAGGGAACATATCCTAATCTAGTAAGGTAAATATCATACGAAGCACCAGTTTTGAGCTTAGTACATGTTAGGCGTAGGCATCAACATGTGTTGACATAGAGCTTCAACATTGTATTGAGGCTCCTCATAACAAGGTAGCCTTGCTGATTAAGCATCAAATTCTGAGACAATGTATGCTCTAGTTATCTTAAATGTTGCTCTATGTCATGATTTGGTGGAAGGGGTATGGCTCAGGGTATTGTTACAGCTCAATTACTATCTACTCTTGAAGCTAACAGATGAGTTCATTATGGGATCGGTCGTGGCAAAACTATTCTCAGATACAACCACGCAAGTTGGACGTAACACTAGTGAAAAAGGTTGAGATGGTGTTGGATTGATGTGAGGGTATTGGTGTGAGTCCACTTCCTCCACGTGGCCATTTGGAGTTACCTCGCTCTAGTCATTTGATGTCAAGTATTGACCATGTTGGGGGTGGGAATTTGATTTACTAGATTCTCACAAACAACGCCAATGTTGTGTCTGAGGTATGAAAGGTTGATTGGACTAAATGCTAGGTATAATTTTGACCAAAGTACGCCTCTTGTTGACTAAGGTTCGAAGTGTATGAATGGTAACTCTCCTCTTCGATGCGGTTGAGATGTCATGGACAAGGGTTGGGTACTTATAAAAGGCATTCCAACACTTAAGTCAATAGTAATTTTACCAAATTACGGTGTGTAATAAATGTGTACCTAAGATCACCATTAATATTTGAAAAATAAATTCTATGCATACTTGCAAGAAATATTCGGAAATTTTTTATAGAATTTATTTTAAATACATTTAATGCATATTTAGTAATGATTACTTTTTTAAAAAAAATTGCTTACTTTTTAATTTTGTTCTCAAAGAATTGACACAAATAAATTAAACTTAACATGCATTTACATTAGAAAATGAAGATATCTAATCAAATTTATAACAATAAATTATGTCTCTTCTATAAATTTTTATAATTTATTTTAATAAAATTTATTAGAATGAATTTATTAATTCAAACACTAATCTCATAAATCATCACTTATATTATAAATTTGAATTCTCATTCTTGAACTTTTTTTTTTTTTTGAGTTATTCACTTCCTTATTAAGTTATGTGACTTTTCTGTATTGACTATTTAATTGTATTTTTATTTTTATTTTTTATTTTTTTAAAATATTATTTATTAATTTTAATTTTATTTAAATTTTAAATATTTATTCTCTATAAGATATTTTTTATTTTTTTAATAAATTGAACTTTAATGCAATAATATTGATCAATTATAATTTAAATTTAATTTTTTAAAATTTTAAATTTTGAAACGTCATATTAATAAAGATGATGTGTTTTAATTTTTCATAATTTTCTCTTCAATTTAAAAAAAATCTTTAATTTATCCCTATTTAATAAAATAAATTATTTATTATTAATAATTAAAAATATTTTTCCTTTGATTTTATTTTTAATTATAAGTTTATTTTTTGTGTACATGAGTACCTATAATCCCATGCATACTATCCAAACTTTTTCACCATTAAGCCGACCTAATGGTTTTAATTATAAATTTATTTAAGTTTAAATATTCGTGCAAATAAATTATTATTTTTGTTAAACCCATGTGCTATTAAAGAATTAAAATTGTTCTTGTACTCTTTAATAATATTTTATGTTGCTAATAGAAAAGTGTATAATATGATTACTAATTTCTCTCATGCACCTCACATGACATCTAAAACGTGTAGCGCATTTCTCCACACAGACCACACGTGTCTTTACGATGCTGCGCAGAATCTTCTGCCTCTGTTTTAAAATTGACTTTATGATGAACTGTCCAGAATCTTCATTTATCTTAAAAGCCAAAATTGCATCATTAGTCACTGAGTTAATTAATTTCAGGGAATAAACAAACCTTAGATACTACCTACTCCTAGAGCTACAAGCCTCGAAGAAACGCAAGGAATTTTTTTTTCGTAATATGTTATTTTATAGTACTGGAGAAGAAGGAAATATCATGTTACCAAATAGGGGTTAGCACATCTGATCGAGTTTTCTGCTCACATTAATTGTAACTTATGTTTCATTCTCAGATTTTTTTTATTGGTAAGAGATATGTAAATTTCACTATAACTTTTTGTTAAAGTTGGTAGTATTTTTTGACCTTGCAAAGAAACGTGTCTTTTCTTAATGTAAACTTTCTGTAATCAAAAAAAAAAAAAAAGAGAAGGAAATATCAGGTTAAAAATATATTTAAAACAAAGAACAGGTTGCCAAGCAAAAGCAAAAAAGAAAGAAAGAAAAATAATGGGACCCAAAGCAAGAACCACCATGTTGTGAACCCATATGGGTGGTTTCATATTGCGTAACATGCTGGTGAGAAGGAAACATATAACTAATTAGAAATTAGTATAATACTTGTATATATATTTTTATTAAAAAGAAAGATAAGAAGGGGAGATAACTAAGAATGCGTAGAGATAAATGATCTAATAGAAAAAGAAATAGTGTTATAGAAAGTGTGCTGGAAAAATATTATACGAATAACATAATTTTTATTAATTAATGCTCTTGATCCTTTTCTATTTAAAAACTAAAAGAAAAAAAATTCAATAAAATGGGTGAATAGGTGATTAGGTGATTTGTATTGTAAATTTATAATATTAATATAATTAATCTACCCGTAATTTGTTTGATTAAAGAAGAAAAGTAAAAGTAAAAGACCCAGCACTCTTTTTGTTCGAAATTTGAAATTTCAAAAATTAAAATAATATGTTCTCGGTGAATTAAAAGTTTGTGGGGAATCGGTGGGCGCATTTTAAAGAATATGGAGCCGTGTTGAAGTTGAACTATTGAACCAATCAAATTATATTTGTCAATAGTAAATATGTTTGGTCACTAATTGCTCATGGATCATAATAGACATAATTGACAACTTGGCATCGCATAGTTATATAAGTGCAAGTAGTTTGGATTTGTTTAATTTTTAACTTAAAAATTTATCTTTACCAAAATATTTTTCATTTATATTTTGGTTATGAAATTATTTTATGTATAAACTAAATTAATTTAAATGCTTGCTAATTCCTTTTATAATGAGTTTCCGGCAGAGACGTCAAACATCAGTAATATTGATGATTGATTCGTATTCATGGTGAGTTATCTCATACATTCGGATTTTGTTTTCTTTTGTTGCAAAAGTGTGTTTTGAGATTTTCAGAAAAAGAAAAATAATAATTTTTTCACTTATTTTGATAGTAAATTATCAAAATCAAAAATAGGTTAGAAAAGAATGTAGATTATTGCACTTAAATATTTTTAATATCACTATCATTGATTTTAGTCCATTTTTAGTATAAATATTTTATCTAGAAGGATGACTTAATTAGTAAATAAATTTGAGCTCAGTAATTAAAATACCTTTAAACCATAATATTAAAACCCATCAAATAAAAAAATCGTATATACTATTAACTCAATTATATATCACTACATTATTAAAAAAATAATTACATAACAATAGTTATATTTTTTTTACTAATTATGATAAAGTTTAATTTCTATACATTGTTAGTATAAAAATTTTTACCTTGTTAATAAATCAGAATTCATAGTTGGTATAACTTTTAAGATAATTATTATAAAAGTCAATAAAATTACCATATATAATAATTTGTGATTAGATGACAATGTAAGTGGATAAACTATTTTCTCATTATAATATGTGATGGAGTAATAATATAACATACTTTTTACAATTACAATCATGTTTTACTAAATAATTACTGATATATATCTTCAATCATTAGAAAAAAGGGTTAAAAAGGATAATATTGTTGCCTAATTTCGAACAGCCATCTTTTAATTGAATATGGAACTTTTTTTCTAAGATTTGGTTAATTAATATTACTAGTATTTTAGGTTGTGTATTGCACATGATAAATGTTTATTTTATATAACTGAAATTTATAATAAATAAATATTTTTAAATATAAAAATTATATTTTAATTAAAATTTGTAATAAATAAATATTTTTGAGCATATAAATTATATTTTAGATTTATGGTAAACAATTTATATTGTGAAACAAAGTTATTTTTAACTATTGATAATTTCTTCTAAAAAAATTGAAATTCAATTTAAAAATAAAGATGAAAAAGATATATTGAGAGAGATAAAAAGTAAAGAAAATTCTTAAAAACATTCTCATTCAAGAAAATTTTCTAAAAATATTCTTCGTCGAAGAATAGTTCCTAAAAAAACTCTCATTCAATATAGTTAATTTAATTTATATATAGAAGATTAGTTAAAGAGTATTTATTTAATATTTTGTATTGAATGTTTTAAATTAAGGTAGAATATGTTTTTGGTCTTTCTAAAATTTTTCAAATTCGGTTTTAATCAGTGTTTAAAAACCTGCTCGAATCGGCTAGTCAGACTGGTTGGATCGAAAATCGATGGTGCAATCGGCCGAGCCAGTGATTGGATCAGACATGCCATTGACCCGGTTTGACTCAGTGGGTTAACCAGTCGAACTGGTGAACCAGCAAGTTAAACCAGTCAGTTGATTCAGACCGGTTCAATTTTTATTTTTATTTTTAAAGCGTGAAACAACTTCGTTTTAACTATAACTATTGAAACAAAATAAAAACCCTGACTTATAACATAATTTACATTTTTGAAAATATTTATTTACTAATGATAATAATCACCAAAATCGTGAATGCAAGTATATGTATGACATAAATGTCTCTTATGTTAACATGAATGCATAACCTTCATTCATATGTTTTTGTTTGTTTGACCTTAATGCGTAACCTCCAGTTCTTTCATCCTTATCTTAAATATAATTGTTAATTGTTTATTTATTTCTGGGTTACACATTACCATTAAAATTTAATTTAATAAATTTTATAGGTATAAAATTTATATGTCATGAATATTTTAAATTTTTTAATAGAGACCGGGTCATGTAGCTTAATTAATGACCATCCGGTTCGACTATTGACCTAGTGACCCAATATCCTGACTGAGTCGATGACTGGTCTGAGTTTTAAAACATTGGTTTTAATTCTTCAACAAAATTTCATCTTATTTTGGTTCTTCTAATTTGAAAATGCACCACCTTTAGTTTTCAAATTAACATTTAATAACGATTATAAAGTATTATCTAAATCACTTTAAGAACTAAAAGTAGTGAATTTTCAAATTAGAAAGAATAAAATAAGATGAAATTTTTTGAAGAACTAAATCTAAATTTAGAAAATTTTAGAGGGAAGAAAAAAAAACATATTTTATCCTTTAAATTATTTCACTAGTAAGTAACTAGTTTTAATTTGTTACAATAATTTTACGATAATAGATATCTTTTTATGTTTGTTTACTTGAACAGTATCCTAAAGGCAATCATTAGAAATTTTTTTAATAGATTAAGTAAAGCAGGTTTTTCCTTTTTTTTTTTCGGTGAACAACAGGTGATGTTTAACACTCGTTGTATCCACGGGCGAAAAGGAAACAATGATAGCAATTATTATCTCAACTAGCTGTCCTAAAAATACGAGATCTTGTGCTCTTTCTTTCTCTTTACGAGCATGTCACAAACTAATAATTAAAACCCACTTCAAAAAGTATACATTAATATATGCAGATTGTCACTTCAAGGCTCGGTTAGAGTTTATCAAATAATAGGTTAAATTAACCCGAAGTTCTTTATAAATTTATTGAGTTTTAGTAGGTTCTTATAGTTAAAAATATTTTTAAAAAGTTTTATAATTTAAAAAATTTGTAATTAAATTCTTATACATAAACACTATTATAACTTTGTTAATGTATATTTAGTTTAATTGTAGTTTTAATCCTTTATATATTGTAATTATGCGATTTTAATTTTTAAGTTTCAATTGTATTAATTAGATCTCTTAAGTCAGTCTATCTATTGTGGCACTAACAAAGTGTTGAAGGTGAAAATAAAACCCCATCCTTGAAGCTGACTAACAATACTAAAACCACTAAACTAATGACTTTATTTCGTATATAAATGAAACTTATATTATATATAACTTAAACCACTATTTTGAAATCGGACCAAATGGACCTATCAGACCAAAAAACCGATTCAAATAAATCACTTAACTAATTTGGAAAAAAAAAAGGTGAAAGAACTAAAAAATTGGTCAAAAACTGGTAAAAATCAGTCAAAAACCAACAAAAAATTGGTACACAATGGTTAATAAGAAAATGTTTAATATAATGTCATTTTGATTTTTTTTCTTAAAAAAATGGAAAATCAAGCTCAGGTATTTATCATTTTCTTTTTATTTTAGATGTAAACTTGTTATTATTAATAGACATTATTGTGTATTGTTGAAACTTAGACATAAGTATTATGATATATTTGATTTGAACTTTTGTGTGCACTTTAAATGTTAAGAACCTATAAAATTATGTTTTATTTTTAGTTTTTAATATTATAAATTTAAGATGTTATCTTTCTTTAATGTCATTTTATTATTATTTTATTAATGCATGTTCAACCACGATTCAATTACGGTTACACTATTGAACCTTTAACCAGTGTCTTAATCGATTCAATGACTAGTCTGATTTTAAAAATATTGATTTAAACAAGGGACCAAAACTGCACTTATATTTACTATTACTAAATTAAGTAATATTAATTTTATACAAACTAATAAAATTAGAATTAATATTAATAAATATAAATTAGTATATATTTATTGAATATTAATAATATTAAAATTAATATTAACAAATATAAATTAATAATATACTAAAGACAAAATTTACTCATATATTTACTACTAATAAATAAAAATATAATATTATAAAATCAAACAAACAATAACTTATATTTTTAATATTATATATCTTAATTATAACTTAGTCACTCCATTTTAAATAATTTTCTCTTTTATAAAATTGTGATGTTTGAATTTTTTATTTTTTCTTTGCATATTTTAGTTACTAAAATAAGATATTATTATCAATGTAATAATTTTTTATATAATTCATTAAGAAATTAGTTTTATATCATATAGTTTCAATTAACCTTCTTCTAGTATATTTATATCATATCTAACATAGTTATATTTTTTTAGAAGTTTATTAATATATACTAATTTACATATTTAGTGAACTCTGAAGGTGAGGGTTCAAAGTATGTACTATTAATTTATATTCATTAATATTAATTTTAATATTATAAGTATTCAATAGATATATACTACTTTATATTTATTAATATTAATTTTAATATTATTAGTTAATATAATATTAATATTATTTAATTTAGTAGTAGTAAATATATGTGTAATTTTGGTCCCCTGTTTAAGTTATATATAATATAATTTTTATGGGTTAAATATGTTTTTGGTCCTAAAAAATTGACTATTTTGGTTTTAGTCCTCAGAAATTTTTTTCTTTGAATAAAGTCCCTTAAATATTAAAACACCCCAATTAGATCCTTGTACTAAACTTTGTTTAACTTTTCTATTAAATGATGACCACATTAGCATCACGATTACCATTAAGTTGTTGATGTGGTCGTCCATATCAACTGTTATGTCCAACTCAAATTAGCAACATACTTTTTGAATAAAATTATTACATATTTAACCTGAAACTACAAATTTTTTTAACCCTAAAGCAAAAGTAATTACACGATTTTTTATTAAAAATTATCATTGGACACTTCAGGGAATAAAATACTTTACTTGGAAGCTGATATGGTCATCATTTAATAGAAAAGTTAATCAGAGTTTAGCACAGGGATCTAATTAAGGTATTTTTAATATTTGAGGGGCTTTATTCAAGGAAATTTTTTTCTGATGACTAAAATCAAAATAGGTCAATGTTTGGAGGACTCAAAACATGTTTAACCCAATTTTTATTTATATACAAAATAAAGTCATTAGTCTAATGGTTCTAGTGTTGGCGGATTTCAAGAATAGGGGTTTGATTCCACTTTTAACATTTTGTTAATGAGAAAACAGGCTATGCACTGACAGTGTAAAGTAGTTTTACACTGTCATCCAATTACAAACCACCATTTATTGTAATTTTATTGACTTTTATAATAAATACTTTAAAAGTCATATCAACGGTGATTTCTAATTGGTTGACAGTGTAAATTTTTTTACACTGACAGTGCTTGACCATTAAACTCTTTGTTAATTCCTAACTCATTTTTACATGTCACCTCAGCATGCCACATCATTACCACGTCAACACCACGTAAATGTACTCCACCTCAGTAGGAGGCACTTGATTGTAAATGAGGGCAAAGTTGGAGAACTCAATTGGCGCAATTGAAACTTAAGAGACTAAAATTGCACAATTAAGATACTTGATGAACTAAAAGTGCAATTAAGTCTTTATATTTAAATTAACAGACTTGTAACGATTTGTGTAGGATTTAATTACAAAATTTTTAAATTATAAAGACCTTTTTTAAGTGTTTTTAACTATAGGAACTTAATTAAGAACTCAATAAAACTACATGAACCTGCAAATTAATTTAACCATAATTTTATTATCTAAATATTAAAATATTAATATCACTTGTATCATAATATATAATTATTTTTATCTTTTATTTATTTTTTTCATTATACACACACACACACACACACATATTTTATCGTTTTGGTCTTATCCATTATAAAATACTAATTAGGTTGATAGTGTATAGTCCTAATAGGTATCACATAATGACTAATGACAAGATTGTGTCATCAATTTTAATATTTAATTTTCTTTTAAATAACCATCATAAAACTAATTTCTCTTAAAGTCCCTAACTAGAATTTCAATCTTATCATTTTGGTCTTCCCCATGATAAAAATATTGATATAGTTGACAGTGTATAGTCCTTATAGGTGTCACACAATGACTTATGACATGACCAAGTCATCAGTTTTAATATTTAATGATTTTTTTAAATAACCATTACATAAATGATTTCCCTTAAAGTCCCTAACTAAAAATTCAATGGTCATAGATTTCTCTTAAATTGAGACAATGTCTCCACCATAGGAACAAATGGCCAAACCATAAGTTTTGGTTGAAACCTGCTTGGCACCATTTATTTTTCCTTATCAAAGTTCAGCATCTGTCTTACACCATTAATTTTTCTTATTAAAGTTTGGTACTTGTTCAATACCATTTACCTTTCCTGTCAAAGTTTAAAATATGCTTCACACCCTATACTTTTTTAGTCAAAGCCTAGAACATGTCTAACACCTTTTTTTTTCATCTATGCCTATTGTAGAAGACAAAGATAACACAAGAAGGGGGGTTGAATTGCGTTATGGAAAATTTTTGCAAAACTTTTCTCAAAGATGTATCATCTGAAGGATATAATAAAAAAGTTTTTCAAAAACATTTTGTAATGCAGACGAATGCAAAAGAAAAACTGTAAAGCGCACAAGAGTTATACTGGTTTGTCTCACCCCAAAGATTACGTCCAGTTCTTGGCAACAACCAAGTTTCACTAACTTTTCTAAGTTACAAGTATTCTTTCCACAAGCCTCTTCAGGCTCAACCCAAGTAGTCTTTTACTTGCCTCTCCAAGCAATAACCCAAGTATTTTTTGAATCAAAGCCTCTTCAAACTTCTTCTAATTTCTTTGGAAAAAGGTTTACTCGTGAGGTACCTCACAACATTTAACGTCTTATCAGACGAGTATACAAGTACACAAAAAGATTTTTACAATCAAAGTATATAAGAGAAGAGCTTTTTCGTTTCTAAAAGATGTTATGATTTTTTAAGCAACAACAACAACACAAAAGAGGTATTTTCTTCTATTTATAGGCTTATCCAATAGTATCCGTTGAGTGCTTTGTAGGAGACGGCCTTCGTCTGATGAAGAGTCGTTGAAGCATTAAATGCAACATTTAATGCCTTTCACCAACTTTTCATATGATAAGATAAAGCAGTCTGCTTATCTTTTCTATTCTTGTACTCAATCTTGTAACAGTTGTCACGTCCTCTTTCCTGTTCTAACATTCGCACACACATTTCTTCTTTTTCGCTTAAAAAAAGCTGACTCTCCTCGAGAGTAGGTATGTAGGTTTTATACGTTTCAAGGTAGCTTACGCTCTGATTGATGTGCAGATCGTTTTAGAACATTGTCATCGTTTGAAAGATTTGTTAATTACGAAATTTATCAAATCAAAATATAAAGACGATATTCATTTAAAAACATCAGATGATTGCTTGCAAACAAATGATTAGATGATTTCGTAAAAACATATATATTTTAACTGTTTGTTATTATTAAAAAAATATTTGAAGGTTATAAATTCGTCCTTTGTCTTAACACCTATCAAGGATTTTTTTACTTTTCATGTTTGCCTACCAATACTCCTCACCTTTTAGGTGTACTTATCAAGATTATTTACTTTCATGTCTACCTAATAAGCTTTTTTACATTTTATGTCTATTCATCAATGTTCTTTACTTTTATTGTCCACCTATCAAGACATTTTACATTTCATGTCCACCTTATCAGGTTTTCTATATTCTCTTGTTAGGCTTTCACATTTCACAATCACCAATGCAAGATTTTTACCCAATACTGTGAACATATTTTCTATCAATGCAACAAATATTTTTTGACAATACTATCTGACCAACTTTCCCCACGCATTACAACATCCCAAGCCTCCATCCATCCTATCATAGCTACCAACATTGAGGTCAAAGTAGACCCACACACTAGCCACTATCAAATCCACCATGAACCTCTTCCTAACATGAACACCACCTTATTCACCATCAAGAACCATTGTCAAGACCTAATCCCAATAGCCACTTTTTATTCCCCTATTCTGTCATCACTTGAAATCACATGTCTATTTCAAACCCACATTAATCTCTTTACTTTTTTTTTGTTATAATTATGTTTTGATGGGTCTATGTATATTTTCATCTAGGTGATATGCTGGTAATGTGCATTATTTTAGGTTTAGACTATTGCACTTTTTGGGATTAATCTCATTAGGAGTTAAGTTTGGATTAAAAGTTAATTTCAATTTAGCTATAAAGAGTTTTGATGGTTTTGATTTTTTGATTTAGTCTGGGCAAAGTATTGGGCCAGAGTATCTTAGAGTTAAGTCATTTATGTCCTATACTTCTTGAGGGTTTAAGGCTTAAAATACTTAACTTATGTGGATCTAATTATGGAATAATGAAGTATCATAATAGAACAATAATGATAAAAATTTTAAAAATGAAAAAATATAAAACAAATAATACAATAAAATAAATGTTAGATAATTTACGTAACTATATTTCATTCCTAGTTTTTTGCTTGCTCAATAATGTACATAGTTAAATTGCCTTGCCATATGAATCCTATTATTTGGTTGTATTGTGCATGATACATTGTGGTCTCAAATAAATAATCAATTTTTTTACCTTGAATTTATTTTATTTTACTAATTTCATTTATTTATTTATCATCAACTTATTTCACATAAACGAGTTAATTGAATATGAAATCCTCTTGATCCTTGAAAATTTTGAACATATAAGTTGTGATAACATGATGTGCTCAAATTTCTTTTGCAGTCTTTTATAGAAAATAACAATTCCTTTTAATAATGAAATTCTTCAGAATAACATTACCCTTTCCATCGATGTGGACCTTGTCCAAGAGGTCAAACTAAGGAAAATAACCATGGAAATACGACAAAAATTCCTAACTGCAACAATCAATGCTCTCTCGCTAGATTAAAACTTGAGAAATGCATTTATTATGGATGAGAATTCATCTAGAATCCATAATAATTAAAGGCTAAAGTTGTGATCTTTCAAGAATTGTAAAAAGTGGTTAAGGAATACATTAAGATACCATATCACCCTTACATGGTTTAGCACGCAAACATGAAAAATTAATAGGGTAAGGTTAGGCCTCTAAAAGGAGCTTTAATTTATAGGCAATAGTATCAATACACTACAAGATTTAAAAAGGACTAAAGTATTGAATGGACAACCATTGGTGTTATTAAATCTACATGAAAAGTTGGTGATACGATTGAAATTTCACAAAAATTAAGTCACCAAATTTGAACTCGACTTTAGTACATTATTTTATTTGTATGCATCTTCATGTCATCTTGAGCTTGGGATAAGTGAACTTTGAGTTAAGTTAGAAGATAACCGTCCTACTGAACTAGTTGCACATGAATGCTAAAGTCAATGTCACTCATGAACAAAGAAAAGAATGGTGATTGGAGGGTTTTGGACATATAAAATATTAAATATCATTTAAATGGATGGATGAAAAGAATTGTTGTGCCATAAGTTTTCCTAAAGCAAAAAAAAACCCACAAATTAATGAGCGTGCTTAGAGACAAAACAACATAAATATATTTCTAAACATTTGTTGAGAGCTTCAAATTGACGATTATTTGGGGGTGGTAATCAAAACTTATCTTTAACAATGCTCTTTATAGTTTGAACAAATGCGGCCAAACTAAACTAATAAATATCTTATCTCCATTAGACATAATGGAAGTGGGAATCCTAAGCAATTTCACCATAGTATGAAGGAAAACTTCATCGACTTGAGCAGCTGTAAAATTGGATTGCAAGGTAGCAAAATGTACAAACTTAGATAAGCGATTAATGACTAAAACAAGTTAGCTTTGTGGAAGGCATGTGATGAAATCTATAACATCTTTCCAAACTTTAGTAGGAATTGGTAATGAGCTTGTTAGACCCACAAGACAAGTTTGTAAAGACTTGACATGCTGACACACTTAAAGTGCTTAATGAATTTACAAATATTGAGCATACCTTGCTGAAAAAATAAGTAGTAAGTCAAGTATGGGTATGTAGAATGTCAACATGAACACTAATGGAAGAGGAATGAGGTTTTTAAAAATTTTGATTGATAAGGTCACAAGCATCTATAGGGATAGGTAAATTGTAGAGACAAAACAATAAAGCATCTTTTAATTTATGTTGATGCATTGCAACAAGGTCAAGTTGGAAGATTTGGATTAACTATTAGAAGGTTGTTGAGGAAGATACTACATATTTAATGTCATTAAGGAGGGATGGATAACTAATCAACAAACCTATATAGAAGGAGCATGATAAGGCACAAGCAACTTGATTAGTGTGACCTAATTTCTATTAAATGGAGTACGATAGCAACGATTCTTGATATGGAATTTGAACTACCTAATTAGTAAGGTATTTGAGATTGTCTTGATCAACATGGATGGTATACAACTCACAGACATAAGTAGATTGTTGTTGCATTTAAAGGGAAAGATTCTAGGAAAAGTAAACAATATGATGACCATCTTAAGATAAAGTGATGGTAATTCCTTAGTTATAAGCATTAATTTGGACAATAAAAGGTTCGTAAAATCAAAACCAATCAATATAAGAGTTATGGTTAAAGTGTATTGTAGAGAAGTAAATGTTGTTTGAATTGCTAAGAACCATTGAAAATTATCTTTTTGTAAGAGATTATAAGAAGACCAACAACAAAGGCATAGCTTATAATAAACTGTTGATAGTAATTTGTTAAGTCTTGAAAAACTTACGATGATGTTGCAAATAGGCATTACAACAAGGCGGGACAAGGACAAGTTTTTCCTTCCCCACCTCCATCCTCAACTACCCAATAATGCCCCCAGCCATAATCCTTGATGGGGCTAAAAGTTGATGCCCCACCCTCGCCCCCTTTAGGGTTGAGTTTCTCCACCCTACTCCCGCCTTTGATTATGTATAGCATTTTCTAAATAGAATCAAGACACCTTTTGAATCCAAACGACTTACATGAATACAGAAGCAAGTAAAGACATAAAAACCTATTGAGTTTTGCATTATAAATCCATACAACCAGAATAAAGAAATAAAATAAACACTTCAAAGTTCAACCAAAAAAATACCCATAAAATAAACATAATGATAAATTGGTATATTCCTATTTTACTAAATTTTCTTGAGGGAGAAACATGCCTAACCAAAGAATACTTCCAAATGGGTACAATTTAGTAAATTACTTTTACATGGATGTTAGAACTATTGTTGGAACCAAAGACGTAAAAGCGTCTAAACCCTCAATGTTTTGAAGATAACAAAGCTTATTAATGTTTGTATTTATGTGTATAAACTAACCCTATCACAGCGAAAGACGAAGACTCGCCAATAATGACCGTCCAGCTAATGCAATAATGACCGTCCAGTGGACACTTTGAGGATCGTCTAGTAGACGCGATCAAAGACCATCCAGATGAACAAACTGAAGGCGATCGTCCAAATCCCGAGGATCATATATTCAAACGATCAAGTTTTTCATTATGAAAAACAATCATGGCTATCCACCTCGAAACCTACACAGTACCACTTCAGTGAACCAACGTTCAAAACGGTTTGAAACATCAACATCAAGTCAGTACAAAAGCACAACAGAATGGATAAAGCAAGTCAACTTATCAAGCCGACAAGATAAATGAAGAAAGTTCAGAAGAACAGACTGTCAGCGCAGCCCTGAAACTTCTATTGAAGTGCAAGTTTTCAACTGCCACACCTGACTTTTCTGAAAAGATAGTCTGCACGCACCTCATTGCGTGAAGAGTCAAGTTATTTGTAACGGATCTCTTTTCTGAAGATCGTATATATACGAGCATCAACAGAAAGCCAAAAAAAGAACAGAAATAGGCAAAAAACTCGTTAAAACAACAACGTACACATTCTTTCTGTGATATTCTGTTAAGAGCGTCCAGTGGACGATAGCCAATTTTTTTTGTGTAAAAACCCTCAAAGTGATCCTGAGTCTAAGCTTTCAAATCCTCACTACGTGAGTTGATCTTTTCTCTGTAAAACTCTTGAGCGTTGTGAAAGCCTGGAGAGGCTTAGTGTAAAAAGAATACTTGGGTTAAGCAATTTGGGTAGATTGCGTTATAAAGCCTGAAGAGGCCACGAACAATACTTGTAACCAAAGATTGGTTAGTAGAAACCTTCTGGGTGAAGGGACTGGACGTAGCTCAGTTTGAGTGAACCAGTATAAAATCTTTTGTGTTTTTCCTCTCTCTCTACTCCTTCGTTTTAAACCGTTCTTGTTGATTTGTTTTTAGTAAAAATTTAAAACGCACAATTCAACCCCCCCTTCTTGTGCGTCCTTTTCACACTTCAATTGGTATCAGAGCTCGGCCTCTTGGGGTTGAGCATCTAACACTGCAGAGGTAAAAACGATCCTGATCTCCCATGGAAAACGAAGGACAAGCCATTAACAGACCGCCTCTTTTCAAAGGTCAGAACTATGACTAATGGAAGCAAAGAATGACAGCATTCTTTGATGCATGTCACATAGACATGTGGGATGTAGTAGTAACTGGCGACTATCTACCCCTTGACCATGATGGAATGGAACTCCCAAGAAGTTAATGGACAGAATCTCACAAACAGAGGTATCTTCTAAACTCAAAGGCTAGAAATGCTATGATGTGTGCCTTATCTGAATTTGAATATGAAAAGGTACACAGTCTAAAAAGTGCCAAGAAAATGTGGGATACCCTGTCTCTTGCTTACGAGGGCACCTCACAAGTAAAGAGGTCAAAATTGAGCTTACTCGTAAGACAATATGAACTTTTTACTATGGAGGAAAATGAAACTATTGAACTAATGTTTGGTAGATTTCAAACCATAACAAACAACCTAAGGTCCTTAGGCAAAACCTATGATAATTATGATCATATTGACAAAATTTTGAGAAGTTTGCCTAGGCAATGGAGACCACAGGTTACAACTTTAAGAGCTTCCAAAGATCTAACGACACTCTCAATAGAAGAGTTACTTGGAACTCTTAAAGTACACGAACTGGAGCTGAAGCAAGACGAAGGACAGAAAAGAAGTCCATCACTTTAAGCGTCTAGCGACCATCCAAAGGATCAGCGTCCAAAGTGCTAAACGTAGAAGAAACATCTGAGGAAGAATCTGAAAAAGACGATTCTGATGAGGATGAGATATCCTTCATCTCCAGGAAAATTCAGGCTATGTGGAGGAAGAAAGGAGGATCAAGAGCCCAAAACTTCACAAAGAAATTCAACAAAACTCCAAAAGAAAAAATTCCTTCAGTATGCTATGAATGCAAGAAGCCTGGACATTTCAGAGCTGAATGTCCCAGTTTACAGAAAAACAAAAGAGGACATTCTCCAAGAAAAAGGGTCTCATGGCTACCTGGGAAGACATGAACCTATCTTTATCAGATGAAGAAGGAGAAGAAGAAGCCAACCTGTGTCTTATGGCAAGAACAAGCTCTAATAGCTCAGACAATGAGTAAGACGAAGAGGTAAACTTCGACAACTTAATCTCCCTACAAGAAGCCTATAATGATCTGCTTGCCAATTCTTCAACTCTTTCAGTAGGATATAGAGAACTGAAAAGGAAATTTTCAAAAATATCAAAAGATTTCAATTTGCTCAACGAAGAGTATAAAAATGTTTTGAAAGAAAATGAAGTTTTGAAAACTAAACATATTTCAGAGGAGACATCTTCTCATGAAGTCCTAGAACTTCAAAAAGAAGTCACTCATCTAAAAGAAAGTTTGTCTAAATTTGTCAATGGTACTAAAAATCTAGATAAAATCCTATCATATAGAAGAAGTCCTCATGACAAATCTGGACTTGGTTTTGTTAAAGAAGAAAACCATAATCTTGTTAAAAATATAACCTTTTGTAAAATATGTGGAAAGAATGGGCATGAATCAACACTTTGTAGATATCGTCCAACAAAGAAGGCGTCCAATGCCTTCAGAACTAACAGAAAAAGACCCAAGTCCATTTGGGTACCTAAGCCTATGATAATACCTGTTGCAGATTTGCTTGACAACAAAAAGGAGACCCCAGTCATGGTACCTGGACAGTAGTTGCTCACGGCACATGACGGGAGAAAGGTGTATGTTCCAAAGCCTACAACCCAAGAATGGTGGGTGGGACACCTTTGGAGGAAACCAGAAGGGAAAGATCACAGGTATAGGAACAATCGGTAAGCAGTCCTTTCCCTCTATTGAAAATGTTTTATATGTTGAAGGTCTCAGACACAATCTACTGAGCATAAGTCAATTATGTGACAGTGGACACAATGTCTCCTTTGACAAAGACAAATGCACTGTCAAGAATCAAGATGGATCCATATTATTCTCTGCCAAGAGGCAAAGCAATCTTTATAAGATTGATCTAGTTGACCTCACAAATCAAAATGTATCTTGTCTAGTATCCATCAAAGAAAATCAATGGATTTGGCACAAGAAGCTTGGACATGCAAGCCTGAGATTAATCTCAAAGCTATATAAGCATAACCTCGTAAGAGGACTTCCAAATCTTGCATACAAGTCTGATATTCTCTGTGATGCTTGTCAAAAAGGGAAACAAGTAAAAAGTTCTTTTGAATCAAAAAATATTGTTTCCACAACTAGACCTCTTGAACTATTACATATTGATTTGTTTGGTCCAACTAGAACAGCCTCCCTAAGTGGAAAACGATATGGACTAGTCATAGTAGATGACTACTCTAGATGGACATGGGTGATGTTCTTAAAACACAAGGATGAGTCTTACAAATCTTTTCTACTTTCTGCAAAAGGATACAAAACGAAAAGGGTGTTAGTATAGCTTCAATAAGAAGTGATCACGGAGGAGAGTTTGAAAACAAAAGTTTTCAATGGTTCTGTGAGGAGAACGGAATTCTCCACAACTTCTCTGTACCACGAACACCACAACAAAATGGTGTGGTAGAGAGAAAGAATAGGTCATTGCAAGAAATGGCTAGAACCATGCTAAACGATAACTCAACTCCTAAGCATTTT